>VYZW01009333.1:0-61353 GCA_013401315.1 Balaeniceps rex | reverse complement strand
GCTGGGCGGCGGCGAGTGAGTGACCGAGCGGGCGGCGGGGCCGGGGCTCAGGTGCCGCGGGAGGGCGGGGGGTCTCGGCGTGGCCGGGCCGGGGGGCGGCTCCGGCGCGCGGGGAGACCCACGGGCGGTCTCGAGTGAGCGGCGCGCTCCCGCGATTGACAAGTGTCAGCTCTGCTGCGGCGTAACTTCCTTAATTCCTGTTACAACTATTATTATTATTTTTAATTCTTATAACCCCATAAATATAAACTTTCAAGCGGTAGTTGTTCATGGCCGTAGCTGCCCAGGCTGCTCGTCCCCCCTGCCTCAGCCGGACACCCCGGCCACTGCCCGGGCTCCTCTCCCCGGGCAGGGGTGGGAAGCGGCGAGGCCCCGGCCCCGGCCCCGGTCCCGGCATCGCTCGGGGGGGCTTTGCCGGCAGAAAACCCGCTTGGTCCTGGCCGTGGAGCCTGCCCCAGTGCCGGCACCGAGGGAGGTCGGGCGGGGGATGAGGCAGATAACGCCAACAAAAAACGTACCCTGCGCCTCCGGCCCCTTCCTCTCCTCAGATTCGTGCTTATTCTCATCTGAATTTAACTGATTGTTGCTGGCGTGGGTCACTCCGCGCAGACCTACGAGTTGTGGCAAGGGATATATGCTGTAAGTAATTTTTGGAAGTAGCTAGATTTGTTTTTAATAGTTCACAGCAGGTCAGACTGCAGAGAGGAAAAATAATATTTAACGTGTTTTCTGTGTTGCCATGCGTTAGTGTTTTCTTTCGGGGCAAATCTCGTTTGCTTTATTTGCAAGTCCCCCTGCAAATTGGGGCAGTGGAAGGGGACCCGGGGAGGTAAAGGAATGGAAACTGCTGCTGCTTGATGCTGTTTCCACAGCTGCTTGCTGCAACTGGATCTAATCACTAACAGTATCAAAACAAAAATATCTGAGAGGGAGAAGGTGCCATCGCAGGGCAGCTGGATGTAGCATGAGATTTTTTTGGCTGTGAGGGAGTGAGAAATCAGAGCTGCCTATTAATGTGCAGGGAATGAAGATAACTTGCAGTATGCGACTCCTTCCTTAGTGGCACGCTCACCGGACTGCACTTGCCTAAAAGGTTGGTAGCTAACCTAACGGGATGTTTATAACCCTCCTTACACAAAGGATTGTGGAATAGTTTTCCTGAGCTGGGATAACCTTAAATACATGGGAGTACTGGGATGCATGCCTGTGCCACCCTCCTGTTCTCAGAGGGGAGTCAGTGGAAGGAGACCCCAGCGGCATGGGGCAGGCTTACCTAAAGTATATTACCAAGGGGGAAAAGGGGTGGCTTTCTGGCCTCAGCTTTTGCTGCAAAACCTGCTTATTGGCCTTGGTCACGTGTGTCTTGGAGAGTTGTCCTCATCAGCCAGGGTCTGGGACAAGGTAAGGTAATGAGCACACATCCCTCACACTTCGTAACTGTGCTGTTTTGCCTGGGTCGTGGTGTCAGGGAAGGTTTAAGTGAAGCTTTGAGTAACTCGTTCGTGTAGACATGAGTGATGCTGAATGTTCCCCGGGAGGAAGAATATTCCCAGGAAAAATCATCCCCAGAAGGCCCCTGGGACAGAGGCCAAGAGCATTTAATGAGGCAAGCTTTTCCTATTAGCTGCAGCTTTTGCTGTTGGAGGGTGAGGGCTTGGGGAGCTGGAGTCAGCAGGCACAGGGACCTCTGAGGGCAGGCAGCCTTTTTCCAGGTCTCCTCTGCTGTGGGCAGCCGATCTTACCTCAGCATAAGCTGCTGCTTTGGAGGTGATGCAAGTGCTGAGTCTAGACAAATCATCCGTTTTCTTCTGGTTTAGCTAATACATCGGTTTGCTGCTGCTGGAGGTGATCATGCTGCTGAGATGAGCAGCTCCGTGGTGCTGAGGTGTGTGTGCTCGGGGAGCTCTGGTGTGGCCACCATGGATGCTGGGGACAGGACAGCCTTGTGGGCCTGCAGCTTGGCTCCAGATAAATCTGTCCACTTGCTTTCTTTCCTTTATTTTATGGTTGCTTCCCTTAGGTAGGCAAAATACCGTGTAAGGAGCTCTGTTTTGGGCTGTGTTCATATGCAGCAGTGGTGACTTAGTGTGGGCTTTGTGGGTACATTGTGAGGTCCTCTGCCTGAATGTGTGCCTCTGGCAAAAGCAGTGGCTGGCCTGAAAAATGCGCCTTAGGAGATGGACAACCTGTGCAGTGAGCTGCCATGTTATCGGCGGTGATGCAGTACTCAGCTGGGCGTGTGCGTGTCTCTCACTGACAGCAAATATGAAGTTAAATTTCAAAGAACAGGAGGAATACATGATCATCTTTACCTAATTCCTGCACAAACAAATAGTCGTTGATGAGGCTTTGATAAGCAGGCTGCTTGCTCAGTGGCTAGCGTTTGTTTGCAAGTACTCTATAACCTGTTAAAACCAAACCACAGTAATCAAAGTGCATCGTCTTTCACTGATACCTAGTTTTCTAGGGACAAAATAGGCAAGTACTTAAATCTTGATTTGAAGCAATTGCTGGCAGAGTCCTGTACTGCAGGAGCTGGAAATGCACGGGAGGAATTAGAGGTGCCGGTATGAGATGGCTGAGGGTGGTCTAATGAATGGCAAAGCGGATGCAGCCAGTAGTGTTTCATATCTTTAACTCTGTCCTTGAGACTGGTGCAAGAGGAACTCGGCTGCAGAAGCAGATTACTGTGTATTCAGAGGCTTATTTCCCTGCCTGCCTCTGTCGGAGGATAGATGGCCCGCCGAAGGGCAGCCCTTTACCAAAGGTAGTGCATGCACGCCGCCGCCCACGCAGGCACCTTAACTGCAGGCACTTGGGAAGCAAACGTCTCTCTCTGCTTCTGTGTTGCTCTGGGCTGGAGAAGTGGAGGATGATAATGGGTGCTGGCCAAAGGCTGGCTGGCACAGAGGAGGTGTTCAAACTCAAGTTCTTCCACCTCCTGTGCCTCTCCTGACCCGCTTGATCTGTTGTATTGCCAGCTTTTGAAAGGGCAGAAATGATGCAGCAGAGCCATGGTCCTCCTCCCTTTCCACAGGAGAGGCTCAGCAGTGCACGCAGCCCTTGGTGAAAATGTCATTTTCATGTTCTCAACTTGACATTCATAAAGATCATGATAAACGATCTTACAGAATTGTTTTGATGATCTTTTGTGAAACGCACAGACCTTTTCCGTAGCCCTTGGATTTTGCTAGAGTGATGTAAATCACAATTCTGCACAGGATTAGCAATCGAAGAGCATTATGAATCAATCTGATACTTTGTCTTAACCATAGCCCTTCTTAGATTGCTGACCTACATATTATAGCTTTTGCTAGAACTGCTTTGCTGAAGATGGGCTTTGTTTCTGACTGTAAGGTGGCCCAACTGTTGGAGATCTTTGTGTTTGGAGAATGTTTTCATTGAGATTGCATAGAGATTGACTAAAATTCCTGGTGACTTCAGATGTGCTTGAAGTCTGTACTGCTTGACTGGTAACTTGTCTATGAAGTGTGAAATATAAGTAGTTCCTTTGTTCCTTTAATTATAATTGTGCTGATTAAAAAACTAGAAGATGAAATGAGATGCTTCCAGTATAAAGTGCTCTCGGATATAGCTCTTGCTAAAGTCTGGCCAGCAGGAATCATTGTTATCAGATGCCCTAATCACTCGTGTGATTAAAAACCTCAGAAAAACTTATATATTTGAGCCACTTGCTTATAGGTAAACCCCAAGGTTTGTTGCCCTTCTGAAACATGCATTGCAGTTCAGCCTTTAGTGAGATGCGAACCCCAGGCTTCCTCCATAAAATCCCTCCCTGAGGTTTGCTGATGGTAGCGATGCAAACACATGTCTGCTTGTTCCACTCACAGGTGAGTTTTCCTTCTGATTCCTGGAGTAACGAGGTGAACGATGATAAAAAGGAGAGTCCAGAATTGGGTCTGCGAAGCAGTGACTTACCTGTTTTAAGGCAGCACTTAAGCCCGTTCCTACCAGTTCTTACGATTTCAGCTCTGCAAGATAGATCCCTTAGTTCGAAGGACACTGGGAAGCAACGAGAAGCGTGAGTACGGGGGTGTGTGTGCTTCCAAACGTGTACCAGTAGCCTGCACATGTGCTTCTTGGTGTGTTCAGTGGTGCCAGGGTTGGCAAAGGTCCTTTCAAGTGGAGTGTGTGTATGGGAGCATGTTCACTTGCAGATCTTGGGTATGAAATCTAATTTGGTCCTATGAGCTACTAGGAGCTCATCTGTAAAAGAAATAACACGGCTGCGCGATCGAGCACCTCTGTGCAACGTGGGAGGTCTGTCCTCTATTTTTTTGTCTCAGCAGGTCCCAAGTGGTGCCTTTGCTTAGCTCGGGTTTGCTGGTCCCTCAGCAGTGTTTGGAAGCCGCCTGCTGAGTTTGTGTGTTGTGTGCTTGGCTTGGGGTATCTCTGAACTTACAACTCTGCCAGCAAGTCATCAGATGACCTTAAATATTTGCTCATGATCTGTTGCTCACCAGTTATCACAACCTCTGTTCTCAAACAAAGGTTGCACAGAAAGCTGTGATACAGCATCTTGCTTATTCTTACATCTTCATAGCTCAAAAAAGGTCTGTTTGTGAGATCTTTATTTAAAATAGAAACATTGCACAGAATACCCACCTTTAACCAACAGGACGCTGAAGGCCAGGGAGGCCTCTGCTTTTTCACATTTACTCCTGTGCCCCGGATGCCTTTGCCTGGGAACAGTATGTCTGTACAGGCAGAAGAGAGCTCTTTGCTAGACTGTGCTAACATTTCTGTGTGCTCCTGATGTGTGTTTCCACTGGGAACTGGCAGGTACTGAAAATTAACTGAGCGAAGCTGCTTGCTGGTACGTACCTCTGTGCTGCTGGAGGAAGCAGAGAACCTAAACGCATCAAGCACAGGATGCCAATCTGTCTATCTGCACGTTGCATACTGATCTTCGTTCAGCACCTCCCGTGGTGCTGGCAGGCGCGTTTGTCATGGAGCCTGGGCTTGTGCCTGGGATTCCTGGGGGGAGAGAAACTGGAAACAAGCTAACGCTCCCCTCATAAATATTGCATCCATTCCCATCCTATCATGGATGAAGCAGTTTGCATTTTCAGCTGTAAAATTTTGCAGAAAAATAGAAGTCGTTGACAGCAGTGATTAATTTTTTTTAATATGCATTATGGCTTGCCCTTTGTATCTTTGTAATGCAGCGTTCGCTGATCAGAAAATCAGAGGAGTTCGAATCGGCCTGACTGCGCTCACTGGATTTTCTGCAAATACCCTCTGTGTGTGCCAGCGAGTTCCCTGTCTGTGGGGAGAGTGTGCTGACACACGATGGGATGACAGTAGAAATTGTCACGGCAACCTTGCAGCGGTGATAGCTACTTTCTAAAATGGATTTCCTGGGGACTAAAAGAGATCTGCGGTCATGATTTCCCCCTGCAGGTGACTAATCTCAAGGAGCTGCATTTTATCTTGAAATAGCATTTCAACTCTCAATACCAGAGTAATGAGTTTGTAAGTCAGAACCCTCAGGAAAAGCTGCAAGCGGAGGGGTAGTGTAGAGCTCCCTGTGCCTTCTGAACAGAGCGGCTCAGGCACAGAGCATCTCGAAAGCAGTTAGTTTGTATTCTAAATAAATAAATAAATAAAAAAATCATCTTGATTGCTCAGAGGAGATACCTTCATGCTATGAGTTGCATTGCCTAGCAAGACTGAAAATTTGAGTGTGATCCTCTGTTAGCTAAGTTGGGATGTTATATTTCTTTATTTGGTTGTTTTTTGGTTTTTTTTTTCCTCCTTCCCCCAAGCTATAGTTCCGCATAACTTAAAGATTTTACTTTGGTCCAGGGATGGATAATCACTGTGTTTTCTTCATTGTCCCTATGACCTGACTGTAATCCTGCCATCCTGTGTGCTTGCAAGGGGTCTTAAGGAAATTAGAGATTTGGATGTACAAGATTCTAATTGTTGGGATCAAACTATATATGTTTTTGTTTCGTTTACATTTTCATATAAGTTTATATTAATACTCCCCCCAGCTCTTATTTCCCCAGTAGAGATTCAGTATAAAGAATTGTTGGGGAGTTGGGTACTTTGTAAGTGAGGTCCATTAGCAGAAATGGAGCAGAGATGGAAAAGTTGTGTTCTGGCTCCTCTGTCCTGATTTTTCATGGGGGAGCCTGACTGAATTATTGTATATGTTTTATGAGAGCCTGGAAGGTGCTGGATGGATTTTACTCTCATCCAGATAATTGTGTCTGTGAATTTGAAGTTAATTTCCTATTAACAGCTGTTCTTGCAGTCTTGAAATTAACTTCTCACAAATGCTTATGTCAATGAAAGAGTGGAGCTTTCCTGGGAAGATCATAAAATAGTGACCAGTTGTGCCTTAACAAAT
The DNA here is from genome assembly GCA_013401315.1 of Balaeniceps rex. NCBI lineage: Eukaryota > Metazoa > Chordata > Aves > Pelecaniformes > Balaenicipitidae > Balaeniceps > Balaeniceps rex. Next base: position 54,974 of record VYZW01009333.1, on the reverse strand, counting down.
TCCTTCCAAAGCTTGATGGCATATATTTTATGGAGTCTGTAACTCTGCTTAGGAAGCTGCCTTTCACCCCTCTGAACAAAACACATCGTGGAGGGGAACCTCCTCTCCAGTAAGTGACATGCTGTGAACTACCCCCAACAAATGCTGCCGGGGCAGGTTTTAGTGGAACAGAGATGGGATTCAGGTGAATTAATCGGCAACAGAGCTGAAGGAAATAGTCCCAAGGATGTGTTTTAGTGTTGGAGGCAGGGGGATTCCTGAAGACAAAAATGGGATCAATAGAAATAAATATTGCTCATGCCTGTAACATGAAAGGGTATTTTGAGACACTTGAGAGTGCCCAGCTGGAAAAGAAGGAAGAGCAATGCTGGAAGGACACTTCAATTCAAGGATGACTTGCATGATGGGTTAGTCAGGCTTTCTGCTTACAATACAAAGTGAGAGATAATTGGCATTTTCAGGCTCTTCAAATTTAATTTAACGTGTGTTTAAAGAACAGCTGTCTTGAATCTGGCAAAATGAGTAGCTCACCTATGGATTGAGGAGTCTGAAAGGTGATGGAGACTTGGCATTGAGCAGTGGCCCCATGTGTTGTGCACATGGACGGCTGCTGTGCTGACCGTGCCGAGCTGGCAGCAACACTGCACGCTTTGTATCAGGGATCTGGAAAGCACAGAGAGACGGGAGAGCCGCACAGAAGGAGTCTCCTTTTATTTAGGTTTATCTGCTGGTTTTCAGAGCAGTCACTACTTGCTGTCTTCTATTTTATTCTTTTATAACATAGCGTGGGTGTGGACTGGGAATATTTTAGGTCCTGTGGATGCATCTCAGCAATTTCAAATGTGGTTAGAAGCATGCTTTTAAAAATCAAGGGGAACTCCTTCAAGCCTGCACCTGGGGTAAAAATCAAGTTAATTTTCAAGTGTGGTGTAGCGCCCTTCTGCCTTTCCGCTCTCAATTTTGGAAACTTCTTATCACTTTGTACATCACTTTGCAAAACACCTGTCTCTTTCGGGTGGACAACATGGATGCATTTCAATGAACTACGTGTTCTAAGGTTGAGAAGTCTTCCTAGTTATTATGGGAGTGCAATTGGATAAATTTTTTGTTAGATATTCATGGATTGTTTAATTAGATGGATAGATGATCATATACTTGCAATCTAAGGAGAAAAATTCAGAAAGATTAATTAAGGATTAGTTGTAAAATTTGATGTCAGAAATAGTCTTCAGTTTCAGCGTGGACACTCTTAATTAAATTTAGTTTAGTTCATGCTGGAAGTGAATGGAAATGAAGGAAATTTAAGCTTACCGTAGCTACAGATGTGAGGGTGTACCAAGGTCATTAATGCATATTAACTCCTACTTTTAAAATTCATGCCTGCCTTTAATTTGGCTTGATTTTTGCCATCTGTCTCCATGCAAACAACACTCTGGAAGCCTGGCTTTTTTTTGAGGTCTTGCAGAAATGCCTTTTTCACCCCACTATTCCTTCACAGCTTCTGAGCTGAGATTTTGTGCTGGGTGAGGACAGCAAGTAAAACCCTGCAGGTAGTATTTCAAATGCTTAATTTTGCGCCTAAACGTCATCTCTGTGGTGCCAGCATTTCACGTCTGTGATGTGTTCTCAGCCGTGAACATCACGTCCTGCCACACGTGCACAGAAGCAGGTCGGTGCGGCGGGTGGGATGGCTGCCTCTGAGGTTGCAGGAGCAGGGGCAGGAAAGGGGTGGCTCTGTCACAGCCGCTTCTGCTCACGGCTCAGCTCCACCACTGGCAGGCATTTAAGCTGAGTCTTAGACTGCCCATTTGTCAGAGCCCTTATCGGGCAGCGCTCAGCCTTCTCAGCACCTTGGCGGTGGTCTGATCGGCGGCTGAGCTGATAAAAACCAGTCACTGCTGTTAGGAGGTCGCGGGTCTTTCCAGCTTCCACCCGTGTGGATCTCCCCTGGTTGCCATAACTCTGTAAGAAAACAAACCTGGGGTGTGATTAAACACTGCATGGGGCTCCCAGTAAGCAGAGGGAGCAGCTGCGAGCATGTTGCTGGCGCCCCGCGTTCCCTGAGTATGCAGCCCCAACACATGCTGTTCTTGGCCAGCTGGCTCCTGTTGGACAGTGACTGACTTTTGGAGAGCGTGGCCCACCATTTCTGCCCTAAGTTCATCTGCCAGGATTTTGGTAACCGCAGGCTGTGCTGGTGGTGGGGTTTTCGTGGCTAGCTTTTTTTGTCGCTGGCTGCTTTTCTTAAGTGAAAACACTCAGGCTGGGCAAGAAGGTAATCACATCCTGCTTCTCCCTATCTGAGATTGCCCCACAGGCCCTTGCATGTTTTAATGCTGTGTGTTACGATCTTGCAATTGTTTTAAAGCATTTCTTAGATGGGCAGCCTAAAGAGCACCTTGCAGGCATGCCCAGAATATCGACTCCACACACCTTTTCCCTTGGCCAAATGCTCCAAGAAACCTTTTCCTTCTTCCAGTATTGTTCCTTCTAGCCCCTCTCAGCTCCTACAGATCCATAAGCAGCCATCTCCTAGAGAGCTTTGGGTCTCTCTGGTCCTTGAGCATCTTTGAGCCCCACCACATCCTTTGCTTGCTTTCTGTTGGGTTTCATGAAAACAAACTCTGGAATTGGGGGGAAAACAAAAAACAAACCAAACAAAAAACCCCTCCACACATCCAGATACATTCTGCCTCTCTTCTCTGTAGTTACACTTCCCCCCCCCCCCCCCCCCCAACTGAATTTAGCTGTTGGTGTTATCAGTAGTTCTAATGAAATTTTTTATAGCTGGTTACCAGGAGACTATCAGCTGTGTGTTTGTGTCAAAAAGTAGGTGTACTGGTTCAGAGCAGACGAGCTGCAAAAACTATGCCCTTAAAAAAAGCCTGAGGAGAAGCTACTTTGGTGTTGCTCACTGGAAAAAGAGCAGTTTTTCAGCTCTGGTTTGTGGAGGAGGATCAAGGAAGTTGAGTTTATCTTGAGAAAGATGGGTTTGAAATGGAAATGTTTGTGCTTGCAGTACCTTGTCTGGAGAAAGCAGTGAGAAACTTCGGCAAAGCTGGTAGGTGTTGAAAAAGGATCCTGCTGGGTACGGTATTGCCTGTCTGAAGCTGCTGCTGGGTGGAAGAGATTGGATTAGTCATAACTTGCACAGGTAATCTTTCTTCATGGCCATGATATAGTTCCTGCTGGAATGGCTGTTGTGTGGGTTGGCTGTCTTTCTGCTACTTCACTGTGTCCTGGTGAAGTGTGGGAAACAGAAAGTCCTGCTTGAGCTTGCCTTTCAACAGATGAGTTTCTAGCTGAGTTCATGAGAAGGTGGTGTGATAGCAGGGGATTTCTTTGCTAGCATATCCTGGTAATGTCACAACTTGGGCATGCGTTTCCCCAGGCATACGGCCAAGATAGCAATCAGTAACTGGATTTTCAATTCCTGCCCTTGAGGGCTGTAACCCTGTTCCTGGGTAGCAGAGGTTGAGGTCTGGCAGAGGCAATCGCATCATCCCCAAATCCCCACCAAAGGTACCACCATAGTGCCTTCACTGCTCTCTGCTGTCTTGGCTGCTGAGCCCCTCTTGTGCAGAAGGGATGGCGTTTGGGCTTCTGTGTCTTCTGCAGTGCCACTGAATTTGTCCAGTGTTTGTAAAGACCTGTTGCTCTGAGGTGAAGTTGGGCTGCCTAAGCATAAACTGGCCAACTTATGTGTGTATCTGGAATTAATTGCAGCAGTCTGCAGTAGCCCTAGGCTTGTCCTAGAAGTTGCTCTAATAAAGGAGAAATGTGTCTTTAATGAAAGTGGAGGGACTTTTGTATTTCCCCTGGAAACTGCTGCCTTCTGCTCCTCTAACTTCAGCAGGCGTTGGTGTCTGAACTCTTTCTCCTGCAGCATTGTGAAGCAAGTGAATTGAGTAAGGGTCAATGATAGCTTGTTAGGCTGAAGGCGTCAAAACCAAGCAAAGCTGTGTCCCATCAAAATGAATGCAACTCATGGAATTCCTGTAGTTCAGACTATGTTCACGCCTTTGATTTTATTTTTTTATTATAATTTATTTATAAGAAGGTTTCATTTTGTAGCAGAGGTGTATTGTAGTAGCATCAGCCATGCCAAAAATTTATATATAAATGCAAAAGTTAACACTAGAAATGGCAGGTTTATCAAGTATTACTGTGTCCTTGTGGGATTGTTAAGCTGTCAACCTGGGCCTCAACAGCAGGAGGAAAGGGTGGCAAAGCCAGGCTCTCAGAAAGCAGGATAGCATTTAAGTTACTTACACAGCCCAAATTTGACTTGTGTGTGCTACAGCTTCTGATTTCATGGTTTCACAGCTTCTTCTCAGCGTGATGCTGCCTTGCTCATTTTGCACAACGAATGTGTATTTGTGGTTGGTCTTGTGTTTTGTTTTTTTTTTTTTTCTTTTTGCTGCTTGAGACTCTTGCTTTACTCATCACGCACTTAAACCCTGCCCCAAAGAGAGAAACCTAAGTTCTCCAGTAAGCTTCTCTGCGGTGCTCCTCATAAATGTCTGAGCATCTGGAGTTTGCAATGCGTGCGTTTGGAAAGCATCTCTGCATAGATGGGGACCTGAGGCATGCCCAGGGTACCCAGCCAATTTTGGCTGGGTGCTCTTCTGGGAGTTTGCCAGGGCTTCACTCCTCTTAATAATTTCCGATGTCTATGAAATGCAATTCTGGTGCTGAGAACTCAGCCCGTGTGCAGCCTTGATCATGGGTCTGACCTGCAAGGGTCTGGCAATAAGGGATGTGAAAAGTTTGTTTTAAGATGTTTGTTTTGTTTCATAGCAGCTCTAACAGAAGCAAGGCAGGAATCACTTCTCTCTGGCAGCTTTGATTTGCTGTCATTCAGAGAGTGCTTCTGCTGCATGAAGGAAGTGTGCTGTGACAAAATGAGGTGCAGGATTATAATGGGTGGGGTTTTGTTTGGTTTTTTTTTTTTGGTGATGTGTGGGGAGAGAAGGCTGTTGTGCCAGGGGCTGGGCTCCTCAGTCCATCGCACAGACTTCTGCCACTTGAGTGATCAGCAGGTGGTAACAATGAAACAGTCTTCTCTGGACCATCGGTGGGGAGGATAAGATGCTTTGCTGATAGGTTGTGCAGAGAGGATTTGTTGGCTGCCTGGCACTGGTGACCTGGGGAACCGTGGGCTCTCTCAGTGGCCCAAGAGGCAGGTAATTGCTCCAGCCAGTGCCTCTTCTCCAGGTTGTTCCCAGACCACCTCCAGGTCCTTGCCTTAGTCTTCTTCATTGACCAGTCCTGGTCTGAAGCTCCTCAGCATCTCATTCCAGTTCTTGGCTGAGCCCTTGTCTGGGCTTCACATCCCACTCCCCTGCATCAGGTAGACTTGTCGTACTCAGGCTCCTTTGTTCCTTGCATCTTCTCCTCATCTGACTGACATGAGCAGTGGGTGCAGCTGTCTCTGCTAGTGGTGGTGTGCGTTCGTGTCCCTGCTCCCCGGCAGGATACCCTGCGGCAGCATGCATTGGCGCCCTCCCGGCCATGCTGGCACCCTGGTCTGAGCCGCTGGCGAGGGGGAGCTGCTGTACCGCTTGGCCTGGGGGCACTCCTGGATGGTGCACTGCTTTGCAGTGGTTTAATGACTTTCTATTTAACCATAATTAACCCGACAGGCAGGGTTTTGATTATTATGTTGTAGAAGAGTTGCGGTGGCAAGATTTCTAATTTTGGGATGAATCAGCATTAGCAATTAAGCAATAAACAAATACCATTTCTTTTACAAGAACACACACAGCAGGATGTTTTCCTCTGCCAAAGCAGCCATCAGGCAATTGGTTATGCTGCAGCTGGGTAAGGTGGGAAGGAGAAATAATTTCTCACCCATAGAAAGAAGATAAGCCATAAGTCTCTGCTGGCTGCCAGTGGGAAGGGATGCTGAACGGCAGTGGAGACTTGCTGCCTCCTCTCGCCTCCTGGTCCCACTGTCTGTGATTACTGACTTAGTGCACATACCTGTCACATGGGAGCCTGGATATTACTAGGGTATTAATTAATTCCCTTCAGGCAGATAAACTCACCTGGGCTGGTACTAGACCTTCAGCATCCTCCAGTATCTTTCCATACAGATCCTCTGTCTGAGGAGGGAAGAAGAATTAATAAATTAATGACAATTTTTACAACATTGTTGTGCATGAGGGGGTAATTTTGGGTCCTTATTTAACCTTGGCATCTTCCAAGGTATCTGTTCTTCCAGTAACCCTCTGCTAGTATTCCTGGTGGTGCAAATGCTTGCCCTGTAGAAATGCTGGGTTGATGAATTTGTCAAACTCAGGCTTGACCAGAAGGCAAGGGGGCCTGATCACTCTCATGCTCATGGCTTGTAGGACAACTGCTGAGGACTCAAGCTCTGCTGAGGGACGCTGCCCATCCTGCAGCTGGTGGCTCCCAGCACGGGCTCTGTGCGTGTCTGGAAGGAGCCAGGCTGCCAGAGGTGCTCCTGACCAGGCAATCTCGCTGTCCTGCTGTGGTGAGGGGTGCGTGTCCCCTCGATCCTCTTACCTCCCAGAGATGCTGGTGAGTGTTTCTGAGCATTGTGCCCTGTTGGTAGGAGGGAGTGGGCGGGCAGCTGAGCAGCTCCCTCGGCCCCAGCCTGGCCGTTGTGCTTCCTCTCCCAGCTCTGCAGCTGACCGAGGCACTGCCATGGCAGAAGGTGCACACCTCTGATGGCATCTCTGGGTTCACTTTCCAATCACATATAAAGGCAGACTCAGGCGGGGAGGGGGAAGCCAGAGGTGGATTGTCGTACATTTTTAAAAGTGAGGTCCCTGAAGAAGTGCTGCGTGGCTGGATGACCGGTGTGCTTGCTTGACCACCTGTGCTCCTCTGCATCCCTTTTCTCTCATGTTTGCATCGTTTCTCGAACTTAAATATGCCTTTACTGCAGGCTACAAAGCCTGGTGTGAGCACCGCCTGCAGCAAGAGGATCTTGCTGCTCTTCTGAGCTCACTGGCTGGGGATTTCCTAGCCTGGCATGTAAATGTGCTGGGGCTTAGGCTCACCGTTACTCATCCAGCCTTCCTGTACTGCATGACAGCTGTCCCGTGGTCTGCCTGTCTAAATTTCCTCGCCTGGGGGTGGCTTGCTCTAATTGCTTGATGTGATGGCTGACCCCTTGCTGGCTGAGGTGCCTCCCAAAGGTGCAGCTACGCTGAGGTACGCTGCTGGCTGGGAGAAGCGAAGAATGTTATTTTTCAGTCTAGCAGCCAGCTCTGTTTTCTTCCCCTTTGGCCTAACCCTCAAGTATCATTTAGTTTCATTATTTCTCACCCAGCGAGAACCACACCACCCAGCATTGGTGGGACCTCAGTGCTCGTGGTAAGGCATTGAGTGCCGGTGTATCTTTGCACTGAGCAGCGCCACTCTTCTTTCTTCTGTCTTCCTCCTTTCTTGCTTTTTACCTCTCTTTTTTCCTATCTTCCTCCCTTTCACACAAACTTTGCGAAGCCTAAGCTTACCTTTTTCCCACTGCTTTTCCTCCCCTGCCGTGGTGTGCTGCAGTGGGTTAGGGTCCTTGGGTGGTTCAAACTGACAGTAATTTGGGATATCAGCATATCAGGACCCCTCCTTAAGCTGTGAGCACTGGGGTTCCCTGCTGAGAGCAGAAAGCTGAGCTGCTGGACTGGGAGGTGAAACATATGCCAGGCCATGCACATACACTGGAAACTTGCCCAGGGCAGGATAATTATGGGAGGCGGTGTTTTTTGAGCAGACCGTGTGCTCTCACTTGCTAAACAGTCTTGTGATTAATATCTTATTTAAGAGGGTTTTAGGACACGTGCTGCAGTTACACTGAGCTTCTTTTAGAAGTAGGGGAGAGGTTAGAAAAATAAACTCTGTAAAGGCTCTTTTGTGTTTCCAGCAAGGGTCATCAGATAAGTGCAGTGCATCACTGCTCCGTTGCATCAGTGTAGGCAGTGCGTTTTGCTATTAGTGGTTCAGTGGGAGAGCGATCTGCAAGAGGGGCTTTGCACATGTGTTTACACAGGCTGCATTGCTGAGATCTCCTTAGGGACCTAGAACTCCAGTGCTGAGGGTGAAGAGTTCTGCCCTGATCTCGGCATTACCAGCTCTCCCTGACCCTGGCTCCTGGCATTAGACTCTGGGGAGTTCAGCAGCCAGCAGGTCTTCACCAGCAGATTCTGCCTTCAAAATAAGGCTCTGTGTGCTGTTTCACTCGAGCACAAGTTATGCTTAAAGGTGTTGGCAGCTCAGTTGTTGGTCTTACGCAGCACACCCTTGCCTGTGGTGTGGGCGCAGCAGCATCTGCAGGCTCTGGGTGTTTCCGTGTCACTGCTGACTTGCTGTGTGGTCCCAGCTGGTGGCTGTAGTCCCCAGTCTGGTGGTTTCTGATCAGTCTGATGTGGCTGTCTAACGTCTTCCCCTTAATGTCTTTCCTAGGGTAGAGAACTCGATTAAAAGGGAAATGCATGCAGAGCACGGATGTGCTCCCCATGGTGGCATCTCCTACAGATCTTACCTGTCAATCTGCTTCTGCCTGGAAGGGTGTGACAGGGACTGCTGCGGACAGCAAAGGAACCTGGAGATGAAGGTGATGACCGTGGCTTTTCCTCTTCTTTTCCCTGCCTCTCTTTTCCCTTTCACATGCCTGCAGCAAGAGCATGACTGCTGTTGGTGTGACGAGGCCACGTACATTCAGAGGCACTGCTGTTTGCACTGGGGCTGTCTCGTGTTGCATGCAGAGCTGGGGGGACAGTAAAGAAAATGGGAAGGGTTCTCTGCCATTCCCCTTGCAACTATCCTGTATTTCTCTTTTAAAGCAAAATAAAAGATTTATTCTGCTTCTTGTGGGAGCCCTTTTAGATGTTGATACGTATTGGTTATGCTCCAGAGATATATGTCTAAGATCCAGTGATTATTCTGAATTGCATGAAATTAATATGTGGGCTGGGGCCTATTTTGGTTAGGGCTTTTCCCAGAAACCCTCTGGGGATATTGCTGGTGGTGCTAGGTTAGAGTAATTAGCCGGCTGCTTTCACAGCTGACCTCTGCTGAACATGCATGGAGTGCTTTCATTGTTGGTGCTGCAGTGCTGCAAGCCTTTGGCAGCTGCTTCCTGGGATGACTAGCTAGTCCAAAAGGTCCGTATCACGTACTGAATACTCCTAGAGCTCTGTGCTTCAGCTTTGGGCCTGATTAGTCCAATAATTGCGTGAATGCTGCTACCCTTTGGCATGCAATTAGTGTACACTATAAGGTTTTGATCATGCAAAGCAAGACTCTTGGGAATCCTGAGCCATTGCTGGGGAAGTGACTGGGGAAGGTGGTCATGCTGGGACCCCCCCTTCTCTCTTGCGCATGGGAAAGCTAACTTGTTAGAGGGCATTTTTAGAGGTGACTGCAAATACTAGTATTGGGTTTATGCCTGTTTTCAGGTGTGAAGGTTTGGGAGGACCTCATTGTATAGCTGCTGCTTTAAATCCTTAACCTGCTGACATCAAGAGTGCCAGGATGTTGCTCCGCACTTCCTCCTCTGCTGGAAACATGCTAATTGCCTCTCCTTCGCTTAAATCCTGAATCTTTAATGCAGAAAATGCACCACCCTTTCTTCTTTTCTGGCCCGGGAACACTTCTCCTTCCCAGTGTTGTATTACCTTTAGCATTGCAAATTGAAATGCTTGGGCTGGGGTGGTGGAGCTCCTAACTGGGGACTGCTGGATTTCCACCCCCAAAGAGGGCAGAGAGCAGCAAAAACTTGCACAGATGTCAAGACAGAGTGGTACAGGGCCTGGGGAGCGTTGGCAAGGGTGGCAACACACTGCTGGAGGTAGGTGAGTGGAAAAGAAAGAGCGTGTCACGTTGCCTTTGGCATCTTTGGCAGCTGCTCTTTTCATGGGTAAAGAAGGAAACTAAGCTGGAGGCAGCTTGACTTCTGGTTAGGTTGGATTTGGGTATAGAATAGAGGATCAAAAAAGCAGGTCAGCCATGGAGCTCTGCCCCTGTAAAACTTTTTTTTTTTTCAACAAGGTTTTATTTTTAGTTTTATTTTTCTTCCTTGTACCTCCGTGGTGGGGTAGCAGGATCTTGTGTAAACATTTGAGTTCTCCTCTCTGGGGAGGTATGGGAGCACGGGGCAGCTCTGTGTGCATGTGCAAAGTACAGATATGCGGCAGTGACTGATTACTATTAATTTGGCCTTGGTTGGCCAGTCTTCAGGACAGCTGAAATCTAAGGCCAAGCCAACCTCTCAAGCACAGGTTCGCTTTTAGTGCAGAGATATTCCTTATCTTAATGTGGTTTGGTAACACTGAACTGAAGAGTCACCTTCCATTTGTGCCAGGGCAAAATCTTTAGCCCTTTTTGAAACGCTCAGAAGTCTTCCTGTTGAAGAGCCAAACCCAATCCCCTGTTACTAAATATGGTTTCAGACTAGGCAGCCTGGTTAGGCCTGGCTTGTAGTATGCAAAGGCTTCTGCGGGAGTTGAATATTTGAAAACCAGCAAAGTGCTATATTTGGTCTGTAATGTCTGTATCTCAGTCTGCCCAACCCTCTTGTCAGCAGTTATGCTGTTTAATAGGTTAATAGCTGAAATGGAAAAGTGCCTTTTCTTTTTCCTACTTTGGGCACATCTGAAATATGGAAGTAAAACCAAAAATAGGCACTCACCGCCCCTTCACCCCCAGTGCTCCATGTAGCTGTGTGGGAGAAAGTGGCTTGTGGCTGAGCAGAGCTTGCCCGTTGGAGAAGAGGGACTGTCGATGTGTTGGGTCTAAATGGTCGAAGGCGAGAAGGACAGGGATGTGCTTCGGTGTGTTGTGTCCGGGTTTAGCAATGGTTCTCCAAGGTGGGTGTCCAGACTGGTGGAGCATGCTCAGCAAAACCTTGAACCACATACTAAAATACAGTTCCCTTTAACAGTAGTTGGATGATGCATATGTAATCACATTGTGTAAGATTAACAGAGTAATTAGTTCTGCATACTTGATGCTGAAGTGCGGTGCCAGCCCATCTGCTTGGTTTTGCTGCAGTTTTGCATGTGCTTTAGAGATGGTTCCACCAGTGCTATCAGTTTGGGGCAGCTTTCTCTATCAGGAGTTGGCTGCAGGTGTGTGTGGCTCTGTGGCCGCTCTGGTGTCAGCCTGTTTCTGTATATTTAAGGCTTCTGCTCTCTTACGTGCATGAGGTCCATGCTGTGGTACACTGTGGCAGAAGACACCCATCTCAGATGTTGCTTTGCACTTGAAGCATCCTGTGGGACTTGTGCATCAGCTCTGAAACATCTTGGTGAGCAGAGGACACGAGCCCAGAACAGGCACTGCACACAGGGGATCCAGGAGAAAAGCTGACCAAAAATGCAGATAAGGAAAGGACTTCCAACAAGGAAGGTTTGTGGAGGGTGGGAGGAGGGCTGGACGTGGGTGTACGGATCTCACCAAGGCAGAAGGGCAGCTGCTTGCCACTGCACTGTGGGGAAAGGCCATGGAAATTAGGGCATCCCATCATGCGGTGCCCATGCTGGCAGGGGTGTGAAGGGCCTTAGGGAGGATTTCCCAGGGGGAAGAGGAGAGTCCTGGAGATGCAAACACAGTAGGAGAGCACCCGGTTCCTCATGGGTAGCACATATATCTATCTCTAGCCCTGCTCACCCCCACTCCACGCAGTGCTGTGCATCCTTGGTCTCTTAAAAATAGCTCTTGAGGAGCGGTTTTGCCAAGCACTAACCACCAGCGCTGCCACGCGAGTGTTTGATCAGACGGTGCAGAGCACAGCGCTTGCACCTCTCCTGGCAGCAGCGGCGCCCTGGCCAAGTCAAAGGGTTCAGGGGAGCCAGCGCCTCTAGATGAGCGTGTGGGAAATTTCCGCTCAGCTTCCCTGCTCTCACACAAATGGTTTTTCGCCTCTTTGGGCTGTAATCTGCCAAGATCTCTGAAGGATCTCTGATGTTTGGTCAGCTTGTAAAGACCTCCCTGAAAGGGCATGGGAGGTTAGCTGCAAGTGTGCTCATTTCTGAAGCACTGATGCTCCATCTTATTTGAGATAGCTACAGATAAAGCCTTACAGAGATCCAGACAAGATAAGGCTTTATACACAACCCAAAGTGAGAGGAACCTAAAAACTGGGGCAGGCTTATAATTTTTACTCCTGTAAATTGAAAATTATTGTTCCTAACAGACTTCAGAAAATATTCATGAGACTGATGCATTTTTTTAAACTAGTGATTTCTATACTTAATAACTTCAGAAGAAGGAAGAGAAGTTCCGAGAAGATGACTAGTAAAAGTCACTTGATGACATACAACTCTGACCTATATGCGTGTTGGACAGCTTATGAAAAAGTTTTTATTTCAGCAATACCAATTTCTTATTGTATCCTGAACGCATTATTACCTAATTCAAAAACAGCTGGTATTAGGTATATAAGTACATATGTATATATATTTGTTATGTATTGTAGAGAGAGATACACATTTCAGTGGAAGCAGAAGAACCTTAGCTGAATTGGCCTGTTGAAAATAAAAAAACTGAACAAACAGACCAATGAAATGCAAATTAACAATCCCAAAATAGTGTGAGAGGGCTTTGCTAGGCTTCTCTGTCATTTTTATTTGCTTTGATATTGGAGTGTTGCAGCTCCCTCTACCTGAGAGGAGATAAGTCTAACCACCATACACAGGGCTTGGGGGTTCTCTGCCAGTTTTGCCTCAAGGGGCTACTGGTGGCCTGAGGACGGAAAAGAAATTGTGTGCCTCCTGTCAGGAGACCCCAGGATGGCCAGGGCTGCATATCTTCAGGTGCCTGTGCAAGCTTAAACCATGGTGTGGTAGCAGCCAAGCTCCCATCCTGAGCAGCTGGAGGGGGGAGATTGTGGAACAGAGCACGAGGTACACCGCTGTAAGGATCCCTTCAGCGAGAAGAGGGAGGAAAGTGGAGATGAAGGATCGCCTGGGATCAGCTCCCACGAGACTACAGTGGCGTTCCCAAATAAAATACTTAAAAACTTGTCCCTTAAAAGCGTACTGGAGTAAAAGCAGGCAGATTTGTTTAAATAAAATGAATGAGTAACTTTTAACCTAAAGCCAGATGAAAAGTCAGCCTTGTTTAAAGTTCAGTGAACTTTAAGCCCAGTGCTTTTCCACTTTGAGCTGCAAGAAGAAATGACCTTGTCTCAGACAAACTGGGCATGTGCTAGAGGTGGCATGAGATCACCCTTGCAGTCTTGAGCACTGTGCGGGATGTTACGGCGTGTGAGATCGCTGCTGGGTGGAAAGGCCCCGTTCTTGCTGTAAGGCAGTTAGGCACAGTGTGTCCCCCCGGGGAGTCCTGTGAGTCACCACCAGCAGCTGGCAGCCACCGTCGTGCATGTGGAACATCTCGACTGGATTTCACCAGATTCCTTGTCTGTACAGAAGTGCATCTGCTGCTGGGATGTGGATGGTTTTGGCACTTGTACTTATCCGTGCGGTCCATCGAGACGTGTTACTTTAAGAGGCGACTGTGAATAGTGTTTGCTGCACAGCCTCATGTCGGAGACAAGTTTTCCAGTATTCTGCACCTTCTCCCTGGTTTGTAAAGGTTTGTTTCAACCAAATGTCAAGTGTTTGATGCTGTGGCACAGTTTCCTTCTTTGGGGGTGGGGCAAGCCCCAGTGAAGCACTTTGGCCTTCTGCGTCTGGGCTGTTGAGATGTTACTTGAGAGAATCGCGTGGATTTGGGGATTAGGCTTCCTGAGCGAGAGTGGTGCAGTGTAGATTTGATTTGAGGGCTTCTACTTCAGTGATGTACTTTCAGTCAGGATTGTACCATCGAAGCTGACCTGCTGATCGCCCCCACACGTGCCGTGTTTCCATCCATACTGGGAAGCAGTTTCTGATCAAAGGGGGTTCGAGTCAGGTGAAACCCAACAAAAAGAAGCTTTCAAGAATGGTCTAACATGTAGTGGTTGCATGAGCTACTTGGGTTACTGCATTTCCCAGCAGCAGGACACCAACAGAAGTCATAAGGAGCAGCACACACACCCCCACCCCCTGATTTTTTACATGTGCTTTTTTGAGCTTCCCTTTAGGATTTGCTTGGTGAAGAAGACGAAGTCGGGATTGGCAGTGCTGTGAAATGGCTGACCTGAGGACAGAGCTGACTGATATGGTGAAATGCTGGAAGAACTTTTTAAACAGAACCAATTGGTGATGTTATAAAATGAAAAATCGCAGTACAGATAAACTTGGGTTTCTCTTGGGGCCTGAACTCTGCGAATTAATGCTGTTAGCGTGTGTGCTCATCTCAGGGCCCTCCAGCTCTTATGTGCTAGGAAATGGCTTCATTTTTAGCAGTTGTGTTTAGAAAACAAGGTTGGGGTGAGGAGCAGAGTGTTGTGACTAGTAATGGAAATTATCAGTGGTTGAGAATGGCCTCTTCTAGGCACCACAGATGCCTGACTTCTATGTTTGGGGGGAGTTTCCTTCATGAAAGACTAAGTCTCGTGTCTGTGTGGCCAGGTGGCACTGAGTGGATGGGAAGAGAGCTGCGTGCTCATGTGCAGGTGTTGAGCTCTTGGCAATAACAGCCTCCTCCCATATCTCATCCCTTCTTCCAGCGAAGTGCTGGCTGGTCCTGGGGGGAGACAGGGATCTTTCATTGCTCTGGGAGGCTCAGATTGCTTTTTCAGGTCATGCAAGAGCTCTCTAAGACTGCTGAAATGTGTTGTGCTAAAAGCAGTACAAGAGCCAATATTGAATGGAGGAGATATGAAAATGTCTGGGGCCTCCTTTACTGCTTTAGGGAGTAACTTATGTTTTTGTTGTATTATCTGTCTAGATCTCTTCCTCCATGCTGTAAGTTGCTACCTGGCTTTGATGAAAAACGCATTTGTGCTGAGAATGATTGGTTGCCTTGCCTTTTTTCCGCTTTCTCAGCCATCCCATTCTCTGTTTCGTGCACCTGGTTCGGCGCCGTGCAGCGAGCCCTGCACACTCAGCTGGTCTGCCGTCGTGCTGTGTGCGACGCTTGCACGCTCAGCCTGTGCTGCTCGCACTCATGTGCCTGCAGTGCCTTCAGAGGCCGCTCACAGGTGTGTCTGGCACAAGCGAGCAGGAGGGTGGCCGGCTGGGTTTCTCCCCTGGCGCGACGCAAACCCAGGGAAGATGGGCCGCCGTTAGGGACACCCTGGGAGAGCAATATCCTGTGGATTTCAGGAACGGTTGCTGCTGCGGGTAGTGACCAAGTTATTCCTGTCTGCTCGTGCCGGTAAGGCAGTGCCACGGGGTTGGCATCCTTTGTAGTGGAGGAACAAACTCCCATGTGCGTGAAATTTCTGTGGCCTTAAATACCAGAGGGGAGAGAGCAGCCTGCTTCAAGGGGAGGTGTGTGGTTCAGATCCATGGTGGATCCATCTAGCTGCCATCTGCAAGCTCTGCTGCCGGACTTATTTCTGAAGTGCTGACCGTAGGAAGTGAGCGATATGTTTGGGGACAGGAGCTGGGTAGTGCTTTCCAAGCTTTACACCTGGTTTTCTGATAAAGGAAAAAGCAGGCTAAAAACACTTGGAGTAGGAGATATTGAATAGAGTGCAGAGACACTAAAATAGCCTTTATTGCCTTTTTGGCCTCTCTGAACCTCAGTAAACTTTTAAATGTGTTTCAATTTCACGAGCATGGTGTTTTCCTCCCTCCAGCAGCTATGTAGATTTTTTGCACTTCAGACCAATTGAGATCATGCCCATAACCACACTGATCCGTCACTGGAATCCTGTCAGGATGTGTAAGTGGGGAAGAAAAAGGGAATTCTTTGGATAGGTTGTACCTGGCACCATGGAGCTGCCAGATGCATGGCACGCTCTGTTTGGGAGCTTATAGCTGGAGCTGGTGCTAGGCTGTGCCAGGTCCTCCATCCCACCAAAGAGTGGGCATTGCTCGCTGTTTTGAGAGGCACCTGTTTGCTCCTGCAAAGCGTTCTCCATGCTGGATCCTTAAGCAGAGGACATAGTCTTGTGCTTGGGTAGGAGGTACCATTGAACCTGTTTTCCTTTCCTAGGAGTCTGGGGGGGATGCTGAGGGAAGAAAATAGCAAGGAGGAAAGTTTCATTAATGTTTTCTGTTTTTATAAATACATATGACAAGCTTTGAGGGGGGAGGAGTGTCTTAAGCTCTTTAAATATATCTAGGCACCCAGATTTGTGCTATACGTTTGTATTGCCTATGATTTATAAAATTGAATTTTATTCAGGCAAGGTCACTTCCCTGGTGATGTTCTTGTGGGCTTATTGACAGTAGATACTTTTGAAATGATGCTACAAGGGGATAGTGTTACCAGATGAATAAATCAGGCTTGTGTTTAAAAAACAGAGCAGCACTTGCTGCACTTATTAACGTCTGAAGTCCAGCCACGTTGTGAACTCCCTGTGTGAGGACGTGACTCACTGACATGCCTTGGCAAAATGCATATTTGACATCTGCTATTGCAAATATTTTGACTTCGGAGAACCTGGCTGCTGCTTCAACAACGAGTGATATCTGGGACTTTGGGGTATATGGATTCCTGCGTATCTGCTACCTCGGCTGCTCTGCTGCAGCCTGACGCTGAACTTGGACCAGAGCTTCCTCGACAGCTTGTGGTGTTGTTGACCTGGCTTTCCTCTGGTCATTTCAATCTCGGTTTAACCAGTGGAACTGGTGATGCGTGGTAGAAGCGGTATCAATTTAGGTTATCTAACACCGTGGCTGTGGAGAGCGAAAGCAAGCATTTTCGGTTTGTGGAAAAACATCTGATTATTGTAATGTGGGTTTTTTTCTGCCTCCTTTTCTGTCAGAGACAAAATAGTTAACTGTAATTTTGATGTTTCTGTTTGTTTTCCATGCCTGAAGTTCCTTGCATAGAGAGGAGCAATTTTGATTTTTGCCAGATAAGTAATTGAAGTGCTTGTTAAATCATTTTTCTTACAATTTCTCTGAAAGTTATTTGCTCTGATGGGCTCTAATGGGTGTCCATTCTAATATTCTCTTTATTGCTGTCGGGACATGCCTTTTTTCTCAGCACCTGGCACTTTTTGATGAAGACTCTTGACGTGGATATGTCTCTCTTACATTATAAAGTATGGATTTCTTAGTGAAAACCAATTTATTTTGAATGTGATGCAAGAAGTGTTTTGCTTAACATAGAGGGGTTTGAATAGCGCTTTCTGAAGTCATTGGCCAGAATTCCCGTTTTACTTCTGTCCCCCAGTGAAGTTGGTGTGGTAGAGCACTGCCGTTGAGTGCCAGCCCTGCCATCCCCGACAGGGATGAGCTGTGGTATGAAGAGGAAAACCAAATCTCAGTAGTGCTGCTGGACCAAAAACTAGTGATAGTAGATGCACAGTTCTGCAAGTTTATTTCACTGTCTTAGGTTAAATTGAATTAGATTCTTCTGTGAGCAAGTTGTAAAGAGTTATTGCGTTGTCCTTGAGGAGACAGAAAGACATCGCTCCCACCTGCAAAAGGCTGGTGTCAGAGAAATATTATCCTGAAGGGTGGCGCAGCTGCAGCTGGCATAAAGTGTATTTATTGTCCTGGGGCCATGGAATACCAATTACATGTCTTGGCGCGCGGTGATATTTGCAGAGGCATTAGGTGTTGACCTGCCACATGCTGCTAATTTAAAATAAAGAAGCACTCCCCTCTCATTTTGAAAGATAAACGCCGTAGAGAAACACATGATTGGGGGGAACGAAGAAGTGGTTTGTTTGATTTGAAGGTGTAATGTTCCATGTAAAATAAATAGTCCTAAATGAGTGATAGCACCCTGGTCTTTAGAGCTGGGGGAGATGTATTTTTACTGTTGGCTTCAGTGTGGGAACGGTTATGATAAAGCTGACTGATAATGAAAACCTCACTTGTAAAGTGCTGGGGGGTCTGGGTATGGGAGGAGAAGCAGTGCTTTTGGGAATTGGTGCTGCTCATGCATGGTATGATGCACTTTCTTTCTCTTTCTTCAATTTGAACACGAAACTGGCAATTTCAGAACTTGAAAAGGTTTGTTACCAGCAGTGGTCTCCACATATCTTGAGTGAGGCTCCCATGGGCATGTGCCCATCATGAAATGGCTTCTGTGTTGCACTGCGCTCTGAAATCTGCTGTGGTGTCTGTCTGACCACATCTGAGTGGGAACACGCTGCCAGAGCACGGGGCTTGCCTGGGGCATGCCGGCACCCCACGCAGGTAGGGTCTCTTTCCTGTCCATTACTGTTAACAAGGAATATTCAGCAGGTGTCTGTCTGTGGGATAGGAAGCGGGGTTTTCTAATGGAGAGGTGCTCATCCCACCAGCCAACAGCTTGGTCCTGTTCCGGAGCTTGTAAACGTGCCGTCCCTCTGGGCAAGTAACCCACCAAGCAAGAAACACGTATATGGCATTCTCCACCATGGCATGCCTTGATAGTTATTTTTTTCCTGTCCTAAGAGTTAAATTGTCATTCCATCTTCATGCACCTGCAAAGGACCCTGCAGTAGCTCATTTCTCCCATAGCCAGCAGGGTCAGGGACTGTTACTGCTGGTCCAGGGCGACCATTAGAGCTTGTGGCTTTGCAGAAGGAGAAGATAGGCTTCTTGGTGTTAACCGCTTTCCTGACAGTGTTGGAGTGAAGGGTGGTAATGTGATACACTTGTCGGAGCGGAAGGTTGTCCCTCTGTGGATGCCAGTCTTTGAATGGGTAGGCAAAGGGACAGGAGGACCATCCCTTTTACACTCACCAGCTATTACAGCAGCATGGCTGTGCTGTAACACTGTTGAATCCCTCCCTTCCTCTCTCGGTGTGTCAGCGTTGAAGACAGTTCCTGCACATGTGTGCTTGTGTCCGCTCCTGGTCTGCAGTCATGGTTTAACCCCAGTTGGCAACCAAGCACCACACGGCCACTCACTCACCCTCCCCCGCCCCAGTGGGATGGGGGAGAGAATCAGGGGAAAAAAAAAGTAAAACCCGTGGGTTGAGATAAAGGCAGTTTAATAGGACAGCAGAGGGAGAGAAAATAATAATAATGATAATGATAAAAGAATATACAAAACAAGTGATGCACAATGCAATTGCTCACCACCCGCCAACCAACACCCAGCCACTCCCCGAGCAGCGATCGCAGCCCCCCAGCCAACTCCCCCCAGCTTATATACTGAGCATGACGTCGTATGGTATGGAATAGCCCTTTGGTCAGTTTGGGTCAGCTGTCCTGGCTGTGCCCCCTCCCAGCTTCTTGTGCACCTGGCAGAGCATGGGAGGCTGAAAAAGTCCTTGACTAGTGTCAGCACTGCTTAGCAACAACTAAAACATCAGTGTGTTATCAGCATTCTTCTCATACTAAATCCAAAACACAGCACTGTGCCAGCTACTAGGAAGAAAAGTAACTATCGTAGCTGAAAGCAGGACATCTGGACAGGAGGACAACAGCAAACAGAGGCTCACTTCTTGGGAAAGCTGCTTCTCAGCCCTGTGGGTGCTGCCGGGCATACTGCTTCTCGCTTGCAGCCATAACTGTTGGTATGTCCCTGACTGCATGGGTTACCTGGTTCAGATGCCCTGGAGCAGATTTGTCATCGCATATGTCAGACTTGCTAATGTAAAGTAGTTTATTAGAGCTGAGCTCCAAACATGCACTTCGTTTAAGACCATGCCCTGGTATGGGCTGGTCCTGGGCCAGAGCTGTGCAGGCCTCCTGCCAGGACGGCGGGAGCTAGAGGTGGGAAGCCACAACAGCGCGGGTCACCTCTTCCCTTGGGTCTCGGTGGCCGATGGTGACCGTGCGGTTCTGCAGGTGTCTGGCGAAGCATCTGTGGTGAGTGAAAGCAAAACTGCTGCTTTTTAATTAGGGCAGAAGGGGAGGCAGTGAGCTGCTATGCAGAGCCACCCTCCAAAAACAACGCGGGACCTCAGAAAAGGGGGGGAATAAAGGGCTGACACAGCCAGAATTGAAGGCTTCTGTCTTTATTAAATCCCAATGTTTGTTGACATGTAAAACCAAAATGAAACACATGCTTAAACTTTCCCCTGTGCCTTCCCCCAAAATCTGCCTCTCCTGTTCTCCTGGAGCATTTTTTTCAGCTGTGAAAGCAGCATATTTTTTCTGGCACATGCAGAGATTTTTGATGCAGGCAGGACTAATGGAATGATTCATTAGCAAGTGACTTGTATACCTTCTCATCTGAAATTTAACCATATTCCTCACTTAAAATGCTTCTTTTCCTCATTCTCCACATGAAAATTCCTCATTCTCCACTTCGTTTTGTTCTGTTTGGTGGCATTGGAAGCACTTACTTAAATGTATGGCTCAACATATGTTTTATTTTCACGTGATGTTTTTGGGAAAAAAACAAGAATTGCTAGAAGCAAGTCTTCCCTCTTTATCTATTTACAAAATTGAAATACACGCTGTTCAATTAACAGGCCAGGCTAAATAAAGTATCAGAGAGATCTTCTGAAACTCAGCTCCAGAGGGACAGGTCTTTAGCTTGAACAAAGGTATTATCACCTTTCATCTGATGTATCAAGTCTATGAAATGTATAGCTTCTTCATTTGCAAAATGGCATAATCATAGTTTGTTTAATACTATAAAGGCTCTTGATAATTCCCCCCCGCCCTGGGACAGGAATAGGGAATTTTAAGAGCAGATGCGGATTCGAGGTTACTTCTCAAATCCCAATTTTTTCTCCAGTTTCCTTGGGTATGTTATTTTATTTTGAATGGAGGGATTCCTGCCCTGCACCTCCATGTCTTTCCTCTTCAGGTATCCTCTTTTCACACACTTACATGTGAACTCATTCTGCCTCTGCTGCCAGCCACTGCTCTTCTCACAGGCGCTTTACAGGGGGTGCTGGCTGGAGGAAAGGGTTAGTACCGAGAATGTACAAAACAAGAATAAAAAGGTGTAGTTGAAGTATAAAATGTTCATACAGGGGAGCATAAAAACATTCAAAAATACACCAGCAAAAGCTGGGAACAAAGCTTTACTGCTTTGTATTTAGGCACGGCACAGTTGTGGGTACAGATGGAAACTCATAAATGAAGGAAACCTGGAAAGAAATGTAAATGCTCTAAGTTTAAATATGAAATCATTATCACATTACCCAAAAAAGACTGAGGAACAACTTGCTAAAGTAAAAAGCTTTTGTGCATATATCAGAGGCAAGAAAACTGCGGGTGAATGCTGCTGATGTATGAACGGAGGGACCAAGGAGAGGCATAGTAGAACAGGTGGATGTGATCCCTGCACGTGCCCATCGCCAGGGGTTGCATCTCTCAAATCGTCATTTAAAATAAATTAAAGGTGTTATTTGATGTGATTGCATTTCAGAGGGACTCTGGTGGGATCCATCGCTTCAGACCAGTAAGCATAATAAAAATAACTAACACCTGTAGAATATGTAAGAATTAATGGAGAAATCTGCCTGTTTCCTCTTCTCTTATTTTCAGAAGTTAGTGAACCTGGAGAGAGGGAAACAGCATGCTTGAATTTTCAAGGTTTTGGTGAGATTGCTCCCAGAGAGCCTCAGGAAAAAAAAAAAAAAAGTTGTTGTGCGATGTGAAAGTTCCTGTCCTGGATTAGTGACTGCTTACTGGGTAGGAAACCAAGCGGTCAGGCTTCACAACATCACAGAAGTCCCACAGGGATTTGCTCTGAGATCTCCACCGTTGAGCAGCGATAACAGATCTGCAAAGGAGAGGAGGAAGGGATAGGTTATGGTCTCGGATGGCTTTGTCTTCAGAGGGCTGCTGGGACCAGAGAAAACACCGAGCAGCTGCAGAGGGATCTGGTGATCCTGGGTGGCTGGGCAGCGCAATAGCAAAGGAAGCCTGTGCTAGCAGGGGTAAGATAATGCTCTTTAGTCATATTTTATTCCTGCC
Source organism: Balaeniceps rex (assembly GCA_013401315.1). NCBI lineage: Eukaryota > Metazoa > Chordata > Aves > Pelecaniformes > Balaenicipitidae > Balaeniceps > Balaeniceps rex. The sequence goes on along the minus strand of VYZW01009333.1, from coordinate 33,123 downwards.
CTCCGTCCTGTTCTGGGGACAACTCTCAGTGAGTCAGTGCTGCTTGCAAAATATCCTGAAGTCATACTACCAACAGCCTACAGCTCAGGACTTAGAAATGGTTGGGAAGGGAAATAGAAGTGAAGGAAGTTTTGGAAGAACAAAGCAGCCCCATTGTTACATTGCTGCCGGACCACGTGGCCTGAGTGTGTGCATCTGGGGTGACCCGGTGTGCCTGCCTCGAGAGATGTTCACAGGTTGCAAACGGTGCTGGGGAAGTTGACCAAGAGAGTTGGAGATATGGAAAAGCTGCTGTGCAAGGAGGGATTGGAACAAGCGGGATTCAGCCTGCAAAAGCAACGAGTGGGGAAAGGAGGGTGTTAGGAGAGGTGTTGCAACCATGAACAATGTGCAGAAAGTGAAGGCAGAAGGCTTACTGTCGTGCGATGAGGTGCTTGCAGAATTCATTGCTCGGGCTGTTTGGGAAATGTGAGTGGTTTCAAGAAGCAATTAAACAAATGTGCAGAGGATGGGCATTGGTGCAGCTGATGACACAGCAGCTTTTTGAAAGCTGTGTGCATTTACTGGAAGAGAAGTATATTCGTGTGATTGCCCATACTTACGTGGTTTCTCTGTGCATCTGCTGTTGGTCACTATAGGAGACAAGTAAGGGCTTGACAGACTTTTTGTTTAACGAGGTGAAGACACCGTTGTTAGCAGTTTTAGGGTAAATCTGTGGGTTGTGGAAAAGGGGATGCCTAGTGTTCTCTGCCAGGGCACTGCTGGCTGCAGCTCCCCGGGTGGACAGCAGCGTCTGGGACGTGAGAGGCGGCAGGACTTTCACGCTCTTCTGTCTTTGATGATTAAGACCTGAGTCCAGTGAGATACTTGGACAATAAAGGTTAAGTATAAGAGTGTGTGGACAGTATATCATTGCCTGACTGCCTTGAAGATACTGCATCATTCACTTGTTCTCTGCACAGGATTAATTTACCCCCACAGGACTCACTGTGTGGACTTAGCCTGCCTGCCAGCCAGCGCTGCACCCCACAGCCATGTCAGGCTCTAGGTTTCAAGAAGGCAGCAGCTATTTGTTAAACGATTTTTATAGGTTTGGGGGATTTTTTTTGTCTTTTCTTTCTTAGTACTCATAGCTGACACCTCGTGCTTTGTGTAGGTGATAAGTTTCCATCACCTCCAGAAGAGCACATTTGTACTAACTGCTGCAATACAGAAGTGCACACAAGTGACTTACCTAAAGGTGTGGAAAGAGACCACTATGTGTTGGCTATCCTACCTTGCCTGGAAGAGCAGCTGCCTTCCTGCTCCACAGAAAAGATTCAGTGGCAGAATGCTTGAGAGGGACCTCATGTTAGGACACTACTTGTGTAAATAAAATAAAATCATATCATGTGAAGTAGTAGTAATAATTAAACTGAACTGCAGTGAATCCATGGTGAACAAAAGGTACCTTGAAATGTTGTGGCTCTGCTAAAATGTACTTGCTTGCAGAACCTACTTTGCCAGCTTACAAATCAAAGTAAAATAAATGTTCACAGTGCAGCAGTATGCACAATCATCAAAGGTGGTGATCACATTGTGCTGAGTGCTGAAGGTGAGTTTCCTAGGTGCCTTTGTGTGGCCCGAGGAGGAGAGGAGGTGGTGTGACTTGTTGGGCAACCTCTGCTTTGCAGCATCCAGACCAGTATCCCAGCAGGAACTTGCAATGAGCTGTAAGGTTGTTCCACTGAGATGAACCTGCCACTCCTCTAGATTATCCTAGCTGTGGGGAGCAAAAGCTGATGGTACTGAGATGCACCTGTTACCACCTACACCTGGAAACCCCTCAGGAGAGGCTTCTGAAGTCAAAAGCATGGCAGAGGCCTCCAGGGCCCGGAGCGAAGAGCTCTGCTCTGCAGGGCGGTGGGGCACCACTCCCGTGGTGTGGAAACTCTGTCCTGCTTGTGCAGAAGATCTTGGTTGAGTTTCCTGGAAGCCAGACACTCATCTTGTGTAAAGAAGTACAGCGTGAATAAAGTCAGGTTGGGGGCTGCACGAAGCGTGGTCGGAAGGAGGTGTCTCGGAGTATTGTACTACGCTGACACTGGACAACTCTATTTTGGTGTTTCTCTCTCTCTCGATTTGGAAAACATTGCTGTCCAAGTGTGGTTTGCCCGGAGAGCCTCTGACAACGTGGAGGCTGACAGAGCGGTGCTTCCCCCTTTAGCAAGTGGTTTTTGCAGTTTCCTGCCTTCACGTGGCTCTTTCTGTTCCCGAGGGCACCAGGCAGACCCTGAGCGGGCTGGCCCATCAGGTCTGCAGCTGCGGAGGGGATGGAGGAGAGGCAGGGGTGAGAGTGTCTTGCAAAGACCACAGCGGAAGAGGAACTGTAAACAGCATGGGGAACCTTGCGTTAACTCCTTGCAGAAGAGAGCGCAGCCGTGTCCTGCATCACCTCCTGACAGCCCCCACTTCCCCAGACTGCTGTAACTCTGCATCTGAAACCATACTGGCCAAAAAGACTTCAGCGTGCCTTTCTAGTGCTTGTGTCTCAAGCAAATGAAAAGTGAGATGGTCTGTCAAGGCAGGAGAAATTATTTCAGTAAAAGCTAGAAGTACTTGTGCTTCTTGAATATTTTTGTTGCTGTTGTTTAAGAACTGGAGGTAGAACAGTATTTGCTTTTTGATTGTGGGATGCTCTTTAAGAAATCAAGTTGAGTTCCTTAATAGAGTTAAAAGAACATACAAGTAGTCAGCATTAGGATGCTTTAATAATTTAGTATTTAATCCTGTGAAGGGTAGCATTTGTAGTTTAGTTTATGTGGCATTGTACTGACTCAGAGTTCCTGCAAAAGCAAGCTACTTCTTGAATTGTATAATACTGTGAAATCTCCCTTTCTCTTGCTGCATTTCCTTGGTAGAGTGAAGCTGTAAAGTCTAAAATACCTTTGTCTATTTTGTGAAGACCTGTGGATTAAGATATATGTTATAAAGCAACTTTTCATACAGCTCACCTGCTCCAAAAAAGCAGGGTGTCTTCTCTGCCACTGCATTTGAGGAAGAGTGCATGAATCGCCCAAGAATAGGCAGTAAGATATTTCCCTAGGAAAAGTTAGCTTTTTCTTTACTTTCCCCTGTTTGTTGTGTTAAGCATCAGCATTGGGATTTTCCCTTCACTGTATTACAGGTACATCCACTGCTCAGAGCCTCCTCCGCAGAGAAGGCTGTCAGTCTGGTGGGAGCATAGAGCAGGCAGCCTGTGAACCGGTTCCTGCTTTAGCTGAGAGCAGATTTCAGACTAAGAAGGAAGATGCCCATTTTGAGTGGTCATTTAAGCATTTAAAAGGCTTATGGGATGTTTAATGTGTTTGCTGCTGGCCCTTCCATGCCTGGGTAACAGCTTTTGTGGGACTGCAGGGCTCATCTGAGGAAATAATTGCTCATCCCCAGAACCATGACGTTATTCCATAATAGGTTTTGTTTTCCTCTTTTTTGCAGGTGTTTCTTGAACTCTTCAGTGCATTACAGAACTGTTGTGCTTTGGGATATCCTGTTTAAACCCTCGGAAGAAAATCTGCCAACAGCCAAAAATGACTTGAGAGCTGCTGCTTTATCTACAGGTAGTGTGTTGGTAGCTCAGTAACTTGTCAGTACCACATCTTAGCACTGCTTGCTTTCAGCAAGTTGCTCAAGGAGGGAGTTGTTACTAGTGCCTCTCAAGGATGGGTAGTGATCTGCATGTGTTTGTCTCTTGAGGAGCACTGGGACATCTGCTGTCTCTATACTGCTCCCATGTTCTTGGACGCATCCCAGAGCAGCCACGTAGGGAAATGAGCAGCTGCTCTCCTGTCTTCTGTGGTCCTGTGTGCCACTCATGAGGTGTTTACGCCTCAGCATATGTTTCCTACACCAGCCCCTTATGCTGCCTAGGTTGAGCTGCCCTTTGGGCACTCCTCCTATTGAATTGCCCCCTTTTATAACATGGGAGCTGGAGGTGTGTGCTAATTATGAGGGAGTGCAAAAGAGGACAGGCAGTGCTGTACAACAGGCTCTGGCTTTGCTTTCTCCAGGGGTAACATACCTTGAGTAATGTTCATCAAAGTGCATTTATGAACCCAAACATGCCTCAAACCCTACTGTGGATTAGTTGGCTCCCAGCAGCAGTTTAGTGAGGTTTCATGTTGGGAGTGCACTCAGCCCACTGCAGGCTTGCAGAAGTTTCCTGTGAAGTCACCAAGCACGTCAGTACTAGGCAGGTGAAGCTCCTGGTGTTCATGAACTCACAGCTTATTTTTTTCCACAGTTATATACCTCATTATGTGCTTCATTAGTGTTCATGCCTATGGTCAAGTAGAAGCTCAGTTCTGGAAATGCTAGTGCTGGGATTTGGATATTGGCTGGCTGAGATGGGAGCTGAAGGAAAGCAAAGTGGAGACTTACCCTGCTGCTGGTGTGATACTGGCTGTGTTAAACTTGACTGTCACTTGTGGAAGGGAATAGAAGAATGGTTTGAGTGGCAGTGGCCTCAGATCACAATTACATAGCATGCGATGGCTAATAGCCAGCTCAAGTCTATCCGTTTGATGTTTGAGGTGGTAGACACTGAAATGAAGTCTTTAAATGACCTGAAATTTTAAAATTGCCCTTCTGTTCTCCCTCTCCCCTCCCATTGCCCACACACTGATATTTATATATAGGCATGCCTGTGCATGCGGCCCTGACTGAGATGTGTTCCTCTCTCCCAGGACCAGCTTCCTGCCCGGAGTTCAGTGTCTGGTTCGGATGCACCGTACACTATGGTTCGCATCAATGTGTTGAGAAAATTCATGTGTGTTCTTGTGGTGATACTGGTAGCTCTGATGGTTTGCCTGTGGAGAGAGACGAGAAGAAGCTACTACGTTCCTTTCAAGACCGAGAGCGATGATTTGCAGGTTCACAGGACTTTGGAAAAATGGAACCCACTTAAATCACAGGGCCTTTTCCGTGAAGCAGCCAGTGAATTGGGTCAGATACCCAAAACTTGGTTTAGTAACCACAACAAAGTAAAAGGCAGCACCTCTGCAACAGCTGAAAAGTCAAAGAAAGCAGCAGACTTTGTGAAGGTATGGGATAAGGACAGTTCATCTAGAAATCTCATACCCAGGCTGCAGAAGGTCAGAAAAAACTACCTGTCCATGAACAAGTACAATGTGACTTACAACGGAAAGAGGAACGCAGCTAAGCTCAGCCCAGAGAAGCTGCTCTGCCAGCTACGGGACAGGGTGAACGTGATTATGATACAGGGATCGGATGGTCCTTTTGATACCTTTGAATGGCAGCAATACCTACCAGGGAAAAGCTTCAATGAAACAGTGGGCCGCCTGGGTCGCTGTGCTGTTGTGTCCTCAGCAGGGTCTCTGAAATCATCTCATCTGGGACAAGAGATAGGTTGGTGTCTTTCTATTCACATAAATTCAAATAACGTTCTTTTATAACTTACGCTGAATAGAAGTAACCTACTGTCACGCTTTTACCAGTAAGTCTCTGCTGTGGTCACAGAGGTGTTTAAAATAAGTTCAAATATTATCCTTAAACTTCTTCTAAAGTTAGTGAACATTACAGCCTAGGAGGAGATGGGAGTGTGATCAGACACTCTGGTCCTCTCTGAGCGCACACACCACACAGTGTAGGCTGCCTTATGATGCCCTAGATCACAGTGCCTGTGAGCCTTAGACCTTGGGCAGACCAAAACGGGCAAGCCCTAAGGGAGTGGAATGGGTTGAGTTGAGCTGAGAGGACATGACTTACGTGCAGGTAGTTCTATTCCAGTGAGTCCTTCCAATTTTCGTGATCGTGTTGGCATCACCAGAGGGTAGCACTAACACTGGAAGAGGTCTTGGTTCCTCGAGCATTTAATTCTTGAGAGGACTTGCGGTAGGTTGAGTAATGTCAGTGTGCTCATTCCACAGTCAATGGTCAGAACTTTTTCATTCAGAGAGACTTCTTCAGAGAATAAGTAAAAGAAAACACAAAAGGGCAAAAAAACCCCACTGGACACAGCCCTGAGCAACCTGCTCTAGTTGACCCAGTGTTGAGCAGAGGGGCTAGACGCAGACAATCTTCAGAGGTCCCTTCCAGCCTCAGTGACGCTGTAATTCTTGCTCGTGGCTTTCCAAAAGTGGCAAAAGTGGCACTGTTTCATTCTGAACCATAAGGCAGTGGCTGAGTTTGAGTGGCCCAGAAGACCACGGAAAAACTTTACAGGGCTTTATTTTATCTCTTTAGACAAAGTTTGGTGATGCTTTGGAAAGTCTTACCAGACCGTATTTATCTGAGGTTAATGCATTAATTAATATATGCTGAAACATGGGTCTTGTACTGTGGATTATAAAGAAGCATGTTTTGATACCAGAGCATTTTGTGTCTTCAAGAAAGCAGCATGCAGGGGAAACCAACTCTCCAGCCGTCAGCTCAGGATTTTGTCCCTGGTAGAAAATTTTCCTATGCCTGTAGTTCCCTCAGCTTTCTTCATTAATTGTTTGAGGCTCAGTTAAGATTCACACTTTGCTGAACTGCAGCTTCGCCGCAGAAGTTTTAAAGCCTATGGGTGTTCTCTCTGGTGGAAATTGTTTGCAGACTTCAGTGTGTCCATAAGTTGTCTGTTGGATCAGGTCCCTTTGCGCTGCACTAAGCTTTCTAGTAGCCTTCATCCTCTGAAACAAGTAGATAGCCCTTTAATACTTTATTCATGAACGACCTGGGCAAAGCCTTCAGAATTGTAGTCCCCAGATGCTCGTGGAAGGGTCACAGTTTTCTTCTGGTAGTTGCTCAAAAGTTCACCCCCAAACTCACATGTGCTCCACAGGGCAGGTGGGCAGGCACTAGAATGAAGTTGAACAGTCTGAAGTGTGTGAAAATGCTATGAAAGATGCGATGAAAAAGGTAGTGGTGGTGGTATTAACCAGGATAGCATTGCCTCCTCATAAAATTTACAGGTGGGAGTTGGTTGATGTAATTGTTTCTGCCTCTCACAAGTGTTTGAGGCCAGGTAGGTCAAGACTTGGGAAGCCAATTCTGACTTTGAGTACCTGTCTTGGCTTATTTAGGTGCCTCTTGAAGTTCAGTAGCTAAAGGTTTCCACAGAAGTGACGTTCTGTTGAATGCTCTCCTCTGACGTAGCTGGCTTGTGCCCAAGGATGTCTTTTTTAGACTGTAGCATACTGATAAAGCCGCTCGCTCCAACGTAAGGAGACCTTCTCAAGAGCTGAGGGTGGTGTCTGCAGCGTGTTGTAATGCAGTCCATGCAAGCGCTGGATTCGGTATGGGAGCAGCCAAGAAGTGCGATGGGCTGTGCTCCGGCTGCGGCACAGCTGAGAGGACGTCAGATGCGGAAAGCCATTTCATCGTTCCTACGGCCAGTCTCTGAGCCTGTCCCTGAAACTGAAGCACCAGTTTGTTCCAGATTGCAAGGGATGGATGCTGGAAAGGTTACTGTGTAACGTGCTGAGGCAAATGCTGTTAACCCCTGGTGGTGTCCCTGGCTTGTGTTCCTCACACCTGGGTTGCAGACTTTATCCTTTCTGCTCAAGCAGTCACCTCTGCTAGTGATTCTGCAGAGTTTTGGGCACTTGCAGCATTGAGCTGGGCAGGGTGAATATCAAAGGATTCAGGAGTACTCAGTGTATTTATGTATGTTGTTTTCCCAGTTTTGACCTGACATATTTCCATGTAGGAAAAGCTATGGTTTTGTTGGTAGAAGGTGCCAAAAAGGTACTACATCTGACAGGCTTAAAATGAAGCATTTGCATAGATGAGCACAATGGATTGCTGAATTATTATTCCTCAAATGGCCAGGAAATATTTGTTCTGTGTAATCACGTTAAGATATCAAATGAGCAATTAGTCAATGTAAGGGAGGCTGGCAGAGCAGAACGGGCAGAAGCTTGTAAACAAGCAGCTCTTCTCTTACTGGGCTCTTGGTGTTACTGGAGGTTATGAATTGCCAGTGAAAAGTCTGATATGGGAAATACCGAGTGTGGCACAACCACCTGCAGACAGAGCGCTTCAGAGAGCCAGCTGCTCTGCCTGTACAGTCATTAAACACCCATCCTAAATGCAAATTTAGGGCGCAATAATTCTTGGTGTCTGGCTGAAGTTATTTGGGGAAATTATAACCATGTACTCCATTGATGCAAAGTAGGATGTGGAGTTAAGGGTCTGTAGTGGTAACTACAAAGCTGCTTCTCAGTGTGGACACATTTTTTCTGGAAACATCACCTTTCTGCATTTTGTGTGTTGCTTTGGAAGGGCTCTAAACAAGATCCACTTGTCTATAAGAATAAAGTAGCTGAGAAACTAGTCTTCGCTGCCAGTGATTACTGATCCGCCAGCATTGCTTGTGAGAACAACCCTGTTTTCAAGAACATGATCTTGAAAAGACCCGGTTCTGGACCAGGTGAGCTCGGTCCAGGTCCCCAGCCTGGTCATCTGCCCTGGCTGGGGACTCGGCAATTTGCCACAGACCCCGGCTGCAGCTGGTGTGAGCTGTGGTTGTGTGGCCTCAGCACGAAGGCAGGGAAGCTGGTCCTGCTCCTGCAGCTGAACGCCTGTGATCACATAAAAGGTTTCCTATCCAAATCTAGCCAGTAGGTATGGAGAAGCCACCGGGGTGCTAGGGTGATGGGCACATATGCCCTCTGTGCCGCAGCAGCAGCCTGGCTCTGTGGCATTGCGGCAGCGTGGCCGGCTGTGCCGAGGCAGAGAAGGGTGCTGGAGAAATGCTGTGCTATCGTAAGAGATGATGCCAGCAGAGGAAAATGCAGTGAGTCCCAAGGCATGTAACAAGCCGTGCCTGTTGAATGCACAGCGGTGGTTTTATTTCTGTAATGTGGGAGGTACGCTGGCAGGCTGAAGCCAGTTTCGTTTTCCACTGTGGTTATTATACATGTTTCTCAGTCTGGTCAACCTCCAGGCTGCAAGAGAGATCGCTGGCTCACCATTATTTCCTAGTTCCTTAGTTTGCAGCCAGCCACATGGTAAATCAGTTGTATATCGGTCTATCTCCTGGTAAAGCATTTGGAAGGAAGAAGAGGGAGAGGGAGGGAGATGCTGCACACCTCCCTGGAGGGCAAATGCTAGGGCTGTGCCAGTGGATTGTAGTTTTGAAAAGTGAATTTTTAAAAGTGTATTGATCATGAAGTTAGACTAACAACTTCTTCTGCAGAACCTGGCTTGGTACTTCTAGTTGTTACATGGAAAGTCTCCAGGGACTAGCCAGATCGTATTAGAAATGCAAGTAGATAACCTATTACACGTCTCTTCTACCACTCAAAAAACAGTTGTTAGCTTCGTTTTCACTCTGTTTTGCTTTCAGACAGCCATGATGCCGTCTTGCGATTCAATGGGGCTCCTGTCAAGGGGTTTCAAGAAGATGTGGGGCAAAAGACAACAATTCGTCTTGTGAACTCCCAGGTAGGTCTGACAAACGTCTGGGCCAGGCGTGGGCTGTGTACCTCCCCTGTGCCTGCCCGGCAGCCTGAAATAACAACATCCACAGGGCTTCTGGGTTCATCTGCTGCTGGGAGGACTTTAAAATGAATTTGGGAAGAATAGGGCTTTCCATCCAATTTCTCCTGTCCCTAGCAGATAGTCATAGGATGGGAACATCCTTCCTTATGATGGGGCAAATCTGAGGTTCCTGCAGTTAAATTAATACTTGCTAGCAAACCTGCAGTAGCCTGCTTGTGATTTATGGCAAGCACAATGTAATTTCATTTTTTTGGCTTGGCCCAAAGCCTCTTTCGAAGTGCAGGAAGGCCAGCTGCACCCTTGCTGCTGTGCTTTGGGAGTGTGAGGCAGGAATGGCACCGCAGCTCAGCTAACGCTGCTCAGCAAACCAAGGTGTGTCAAGAGGTGGGTTGTGCCTGCCCCAGAGATGGATATGAAGAGTGAAGGAAGTTTATTTGTTTTTTACTAAAAGAACAATGCTTCTTTTCTGCCCAGTGATGTTGCAGACATCTAGATAACATATTAACTAAGGCTGTTAGCTGCCTGAAGACAATTGGCAAAGGACCCACCTTTAAAGCTGTAGCCTGCATGCAGCCAGGAGAGGGTGTGGACTCTGGTGGGTGAGTTGGAGGGTCCCGGACCTCATTGCAGAGCATGGCAGAAAGTACCTTTTAACGCAAGGCATGGCTTAATGAGTTAAATTCTCCTTGACTCTTTGAGAGTTCTTTCTGGGTGTGAGGCTGTCCCTCTGCTAATTTTCTTTGGACTTCAGTAGACTTTGAAGCAGATCCTCAGTGGTTAGAAACCGTGTCTAGCAATACATTATCAGGGTTAGTAAGCCACCCATTCAGGAGCAGTGAGACCCACAGCAGAGACCGTTGCTGCTCTAGCAACATTTCAGAGAGTGTTTGCACCTTTTTTCTATATAACTGTTACACTTGATGTTTGTCCATTTGTGGGGGAAAAAAATTTCAAGTGTAGACATGCAGAGAGAAGTGTGGCATGTGCTGGTGAGAGAGTGGAAGGGGACAGTAGAATACCGAATAGGCCAAGAGTCATTGGATGAAAGACCTGGTGCAGCGTTGCAGTGCAGAGTACAAGCACCTCCTCGCCCAGGAAGAGGGGGAGGAGGCTGTAGACACATGAAGACTGAGGGGGTGAGTGGGGAAGAGAAGGGGGACCGAAGCATAGCTTTTGTACTCCAGAACCAAAAAGGCAGTTTCCTCACCCCAAAGCTGAGATTTGTAGGCCTGCAGTTTTCTCATCTTCTCCTGTGTGAGGAGTCCATGGGTGCTTCCGTGTAACAAGGTTTGAAGTTTCTCAAAGCAGCAGGAGCTTGGCCATCCTCTTCAAAGGCAAGACGTAGAACAAGCTTTTAACCAGTTTCCCTAGTTGATTTTGCATGTCTTTCGAAGTATGTTCGAAAGAGTATGCTACCTCTTTCTGCTCTTAGGTCTCACCTGCTCCCCTTGCTGCTGTGCTCTGTTCTGCTCCTTGCTGCATCTCAATTTCCCTGCATTAAACCACCAGTCAGATGTGGGACAGTTTGTCCTTTCTGAACCAATCTAGTTTTTAACAGACATACCTAGCTGCTGACATCCTTCTTCCTCTGCCCTGTTTGACCTCTCCATTTTTTTATCTTTCCCTTCTGTGTGTATTTTTATGATGTCAGATAGGTGTTATCACTTAAGAAAACTTTCTCTGGAGGATGTGCTCATTGCCAAACTTACTGTAATATGAAGTCATTTACCAGCAAAACCATGTATGTGACCTGTGTGATACCAGGGTTATCTACACAGGGAGGAGGGTAACAGTATGATTGTACAGCTGCAATATAGCAGTAATAACTCTCCATGTGGATGCTCTTATTTTGGACTAAGTGTAGTTACAGCCATGTCGTTATAGTGCTTCTGTTCTCCATGCAGATCAGCCTGCAGCCATGGGTGACACTTTTTACCTGCCACCATCCTCTCTGAATGGAGACACCAGCTTAGAAAACTTCAATTACAGGGAGAGCAAAATTGTTGCAGTTTTTGAGGCTAAAGTTAACTCAAAATGCAGCGTTGATCTAGCTGCTGAACAGAGCAAAAGATGCTCTCTGTGTGAATAGTGCAGGAATTTCTAAATCGAACAGCTCTAATTGCAGTCCCTGTTATCTTCAGGGATAAATTGATTGGGAGCCTGGGTTGCTTCTGTGTTTTTATTTGCACATTCAGTGGTTCGGTGCTGTTCTAGTCACGGTGACATTGTTTTAACCTTCTTTGTTAGTGGGGTTACCTGATTGCATTTTGTTTTCAGCTGCTTGCAGGCATCAGGTACTGGCTGGACAAGCTGTAATTTGTTCTTGTTCTGGGTTTGGTTTTTCTTATGTTGTAAGTGGTCACTGGGAGCAGGGATGGGATTGTGGCTTGGCTGCTCTTACTTTGGCTCTTACTATCGATCAATCCTCAGTCTATTCCCAAAATGAAGGAAATGAGATCTTCTGAATCGAATCTGTCAGAACTAGTCTGTGTTGAGTAGTATCACTTTGGCATGTGTGGCCAGTGGCCCTAAGTTGCTTAATAACTATTTGAAGATATTTTTCTGTAATTTGCTGACCAGTCTCTAGTGCATATCTAGGTGTGCATGGTTTTAATAGTGGAGTGGGGTATCTTGTACATAGGTGTGCATAGGGAAAGATTAATAGATTGATAGTGGCGGGGGGGCAGAATTTGGGATCCTCAGATCTGAGGATAGGCTTGTAGGTCCACAAGCTTGGTAGTTGTTCTAAAGAAAGATATTCTTTAACATTGCTTTGCTTCTTTTGTTAGACCTTCACTGGTTCGTCAGTATCTATTCCTTTAACGGCATGTTTTCCTGCAGTCTTATGCAAGGCATTGATGTGCCCTGGGAAAGCGCTCGCATCTTGCAAAAATAAGGGGTGAAGGGTGTGTGGGGGGAGTGCCAATGTCATTCTGTAGGACACAACTCCTTTCTGCAGAGCGGACCAAGGACCAGAGTACCTTGTTCCTCCCAGCCCTTGTTTACAGTTCTCCTTGGCTGGCTTCTCACTGTCATGGAGAGCGCTCTCTGCTTTGACTGCATTTGCTGTTATTGGCACTAACGAGTCTGCAGGGAGGAAGGGAAAGGAGATAGCTCACCAGTGGAAGGGAGTAAGACTGTGATGGGAAAGGAGAGCATGTTTAGATTACAGGGCATTGACTGCGGTAGCTGGAGACGAGGAACTCATTTTGGTATGGTCAATAAATGTACCAGTACGGTAGGGGCTCTATTAGCAAGACACTTGCTAAACAATGAACTGGCTAAAGAACAATTAACTAGGAAATCAATAGATCAGTTAACTAATTAGGATCAAAAAGCTGGGCAAGACAACTAAGTCATGTAGCAATTTAAATTAACTACTTGGAAAGAATCATTCGCTATTAAACAGAACAAGTGGCACTAAAGGTATCTGGGGAGCCAGATTCCTCCAGCAAACAGGTTAAGTGACCGATAGGCAGCTAGTAGTGCCAAGGACCAGCTCTGTGGTGTAGGGAAGCAAACCGCAAACACTTTGTGACTTTGTGGCTGTGGGTGTGCTCCCCACCTGGTTTCTTACCCGTTTGCTTTTGTGCCTGTCACAGCTGTCTAGGGGTTTGTGTGCTTCTGCCAACCCGCATGGCTTTCCTTGGCTGACCTTTGCTTTCTCTGATGCGCAATCTCTCTTAAAGTCTCCTTTCACATGTTTCATATCAGAAAAGTTCCTGAAAGATTGCTAGCCTTTAAATAGAAACAATGAAAGGAAAATAAAGCGCCCGTGTTCCTTGCCCTGTTCCTGTCTCATTGCGGTGCTCCATTGCACTCGTACCTGGCTAAGGGAATGGCTGGAGCCAGCTGCCATGCCCTCTCCTTGCCTCTGCCTCTGGTGTCCGCGGACTGGAGGCAGAAGTTCACACCTGCAGCGTTGCACACTCCAGCGAACAAGTGGCCTAGATATTTTAGCTACTGTAAGGAAATGAAACCAGGCAGTACACGTGGTCAAGGCCAAAGCCTAATCCCGCAGAGTTAAGAACAGATGTGAGAAAACCCTTTTTGCTTTTGGAATAATTCACATCTGGGCTGGCCACAGCGTCCTTGTGCTCTGGTTATGGTGACAGCCAGGAAGGCAGCCTGCTGCTGGGGGCAACTGGGATACTCAAGGATAAGTTGACTAGCTCTTAATTAGGTCCATGGAGAAAATCGGGACAAATGGGAGCTGATTTTTATGATGATGCTTTTCTGCAGCAGATGTTTACAAGCTGTGCCTGTATGGGTTATGCCTTTGGGTGGGGAGGACAGGAGATCAGTCCCTGTCTCATTTGATTCTGACTGTTTGCTTTTTGCTGAAGACTTGGGTTGCCCTCGGGTGTCACGAGCTGTGACGGTTGTGTCCAGACTGTAGAGGGGAGCTTCTCCATTTGAACCACCTGGTTTTGTTTGTTTGGGGAAGCCTCTGGTGGAGCAGTCTCTCTCCACTGATACTGTCTCTAGCCCGTGTGCTTTGCTGTTGTGGTGCTTTCCTTCTCATTGCTGCTCTCACAAGTCTCAAACCTCCCTTGCCTAAATTGCATCACCCTGCTCTGGAGAGGCAAGGTGGGGCTCAGTGCAGGGGGCAGCTGGGGTGCCGTGGTCTCTTGTCTTTTGCACTGGTGCTCTCACAGCAAGTTGGCCCAGCGCTGAGCCCTGGCTGCCTGAGTTCGTGCTGCTCAGGAGAAACCACCCACATGCAGACTTTTTTTGGTTCAAATGAAGGTTCTTTATAAAGTCAACAGTGTGTTTGCGTTAGGCTCTTCCTGGACCATCCTGGCAACTGGTGGCAGGAACTGATGTTCCCACCTGCTTCTGGTAGTTGTAGCGATGGTATCCATCATACAAACTGGGTCACTCTGCGGGTCCTATCCTTATTTTGTTATTGAAGATGGGTAGAGAAAACCTTGTAAAGCGTAATGGCAGTTTTTCTTGTGACTCTCCACTAAATCCTGTGCTGATAGATAGGATTGGAGTGGGCGCTGGAAAGGCATCACTGGGGATTGTCTCCTTGCCTGCATGCAGTGGGGCATGCTCAGTAACCGGCAGTGGGGTGGCTGTGGCTATATTCAGGTATGTTTTACTGCTTGGCTGCCTGCTAATTCTGACAGCATAGTGTATATTATTGTATTTGTTGTTGTTATTCAAGCTTGTAACCGTTGAGGAGCAGCAGTTCCTGCGGGAAGCACTATATAACACTGGAATCTTAATTGTCTGGGATCCAGCCCCGTATCATGCCGAAATTCATGAGGTAAGGCTGCGTTTTCTGTAAATAAAGTCAGATTCATATACTCTGAAGTCCATCTGTTAACCTGCTTCCTCCTGATGTGGGCAGTCACTCATTTTAAGGCCATTCCTGTTTATCTCTTTGTTATCATGGATATATCCGTATGTACTTCTGAGGGTATCCCATGCATGGGTGCTCCTAGGAAAACACTTGCCTGTTCTTGATCCCTGTGAAGGGCCTCAGGCCAAGTGTAATGGGTCACCACCTTTACTTTCCCATGGGCTGACGCCGCAGGGAGGAGGTCACTACTGGCTGCAGCACTTGTCATCTCGTCAGAGGATGATCTCTTTCTGACGGTTGCTGTAAGATTTGCTGATGGTTGATTTCAAGCACCAGTCAGACATGAGATACACTTGATGCATTATGAATGGATTGGGAAACCCTCTGAAGATCTTGGCAAATGTGTCCTCTCTGTGTCAGCTAGACTTTCACTTGTGGGTGTTGCAATCCCTCTAGCATTCACTTTTCATTTTGAGTACAAAAGGGTGTTATTTGATAAGCAAAGAGCTTTGGAGGCTCAGGGTGAAAGCAGGTAGGAGTGAATAGTCCATTCTTTACTTTTATTTTAAGCTTTGTCTGTAACTGAGAGGTCTTTGCGTTCCTTTCTCTGGACTGCATTTCCTGTTTTCTCACTGATGTTTATTCCTGTGTCTAGTCCCACACCTCCAGGAGACATGAGGGTGTATGTACAGCACGCTTGAGAGTCAGTAAAACCAGGATGGGATATTTTTAGCATAGGAAAAATATCTCAAAATTACTTTAAGAAAACACAAACCCTTCCTAAGTGTTTTTACTGAAAGGAGAAGTTTTAGGATGCAAATGAGCTCAGCCTGTTTAGGAGGCTGTGCTGAGGACACTTGCCTGCAGAATAGGATGCTTTGTACCTCCAGCATGCCGAAGGGTCCGGGTCTGTAACATTTAAGGCAGACTTCTCAACATCAGCTGCTATTGGGGGGTGCAGAATGAAATTATACAAGATGGCTGATGTCATTTAATGATCCTTTACTGCCAAAGAGAGATTTGTTTTTTTCCTGCACTGTTCACTGAGTCAAGTCACCACAGCGACCCAAAGGGCAGGTGAGGTGGTGGCAGACAGAGGGTGAGTGTGTGTAGGTACAGCAGGACCTTTTCCCTCTGGCAGCAGCAGGTTCACTCGTCCTCGTTTCCCATTGGTTATGGGAAAGAGTGGGCTAGAAATAAAGAAAGTCTGACTTCTTGTTTCTGTTTTCCAGTGGTACAGAAAACCAGACTACAACTTTTTTGAAAGCTATAAGGCATATCGTAGTATGCATCCGGAGCAGCCCTTCTATATCCTGAATCCAAAAATGCAGTGGCAGCTCTGGGATATTCTGCAGGAGAATTCGCTGGAGCATATTCAGCCTAATCCACCTTCGTCAGGAATGCTTGGTAAGATAATTGCCCTCTAAACTTCTTGTTCAGTTTGCAGGAACTCTCCAGGATGCCTTTTTCCCAAGACAACTACAGATTTATGGTGCTTATCAGAGTTGCTTTTACAGTGTTTGTCTTATGCCAAAATTTAAGCTTCCTGTCTTTAAAGAAGCAGCTCAGTTGTGTTAAAGTAAGCGGTTTGCAACACCCCTCTGAAACAGGAATTAGAAACATGGCCTGGTTCCACGTGGAAACAGGAGAGCAGATTGCAACATTGAGATGTTCTCTAGGATTTCTAGCTTTTAGTGCCAGACCAGTTCCCATGGGCTGTGAGAGGAAGGATACAGCTCCTGCTGGCTCAGATCTTGTCAGGCAAATAAATCTGGTTACTGCAGATGAAATTTAGGTGCTTGCCTGTTTATGCTTTCCGTATATAAATAGGGAAAAATATATATATATATATATATATAAAGGAAAAAAATATATATAGCTAAAGACTTACTGGGAGGCTGGGGACGGTCAGACTGAATAGTTGCCCTGAAACGTTCAGTGATATTCCCCCTTATGCTAACATCTTGTTTGTCGGCATGCTAAATCCAGCCTCTTGGTGAAGGGGATCATTTTACATTCTGCTGTTGCAAAACTTTTCCTGCTCATTGGAGAGCAGATCCCATGACCAGCTGAATAAAAAGGAGTGAACTTCTGAGGAAACTGACATGTATTTGAAATCACAGGATAGACATATGGTCTTGTTTGCCACATGGATGTCCATCTGCTGTGCTTCAGCCCCTCCTCTGCTCCCATCTCTGCTCCCATTGCTGCTGGGGCACAGGCACCCTTCTACCTCTGTGTAGACAGAGTCACTTCTTATTTTTGCCAGTCAAATGTCTAGTTTTCTTCCACAACCTTGCTCTTGCCCAGCACCTATTACATCATTGCTGGGATGTGTGCAGAACAATTGTGTAACAGCTTAGTCAATGACTTCAGCAGCAAAATTGTGAACTGGAGTTAGGGGCTTGAAGGCAGGCACCGGGCCACGTCAGACAGCAAATTCCTCTGTGGCTTAACTTTGGGCCAAGTTACCTCCTTTGTAAAACAAGTCACCTTGCCAGACTGAGGGGCACAGACGAGTTCCAGTTTGCAGCTCTGGGTTTCCTGGAGGGCCTAAGCGTGAATGAAAATTGTCATTTGAAAAGGTGGATGAAAAGTTTAAAATGCACTGTGGTTAAACAACTGGTTTCACAGATGGGTTCTTCTCATGTCTTGTAAACTGTGTTCCTCTGATCAAGCATGGTCCCTGATATCTCAGATACTGTGTGAATTTTCTGTGATATTATCATAGAATCATAGAATGCTTTGGCTTGGAAGGGACCTTCAGAGGTCATCTAGTCCAACCCCCCTGCAGTGAGGGGGGTTGGACTAGATTGGTTCTATTTCCCTAGCATTATACATTGGTTCTGTTGGTTCTACCTATTATACATTGGTTCTATTTCCCTAGCACATTTTTGCTATTTCTGGCACTTGGAAGAAAAGTAGCCAATAACTATGGCTTGCTTCTGACTTGGCCAGAAAGTTCACAGGTCTGTGGCCAGCACTGGCATGAATGTCCTCAAGCGGTTCATGTGCCTGACAGAAGACACAGGAGAGCAGCCCTGCTCTGCTGCAGGGAAGCTGGGGGAGCCTGAAGAGCAGAGGCTGCTCAGTCTGGGTGAGCCGTCTCCACGGACAGGGACTTTCATATCCCCTGCATTGATAAGAGGCCGGTGGGAAAAAGGTGAAGGTCTCATCACTGCTTACCCAAAGCAGGTTTGAGATGGGCTGTTTGGATCAGCTAATTGTAGTACACGGTTGGCAGACGCACAAGTTTCCACAAAGGTCGTGGAGGATGGTAGTGCTCTTAAAAATTGGCCTTTTGGCATGGCTGTCGCTGTAAACAATCTGCTGTAATCAAGTTGATCGTATGCTTTGCAAGAGAGGGCTTCAGAAAACAGCCCTGTCTGGCCACACTTGTTTTCTCCCCCTCTCGTCTGAACGTTCAAAAAGGAAACCCTTCCCCTTGGAGCTGGATGCTCCTTGCTGACCGCCTGTCTCACTGGAATGTTTAATCAGTTCTCTGGTTTGACATGGGGATGTCTACTTTCTTTCCCTCCTTAGGCATCGTGATGATGATGACACTCTGTGACGAAGTGCATGTGTACGAATTTCTCCCTTCCAAACGACAGACGGACATTTGCCACTATTACCAGAAGTTTCACGACCGTGCCTGTACCATGGGAGCTTACCACCCCCTCCTGTTTGAGAAAAACTTGGTGAAGCATATAAACCAGGGCACAGATGAGGACATCTATACTCACGGGAAAGTTACTTTGCCCGGCTTCCGAAACGTGCATTGCTAGCAGATCAGTTTTTAGTGTGTTTAGGAATTTTTCTTGTCAAAGCACTTTTTAAATCAGGGTTGTCAGATTCATTAGGTCTAAGCACTGGTGTGTTTTGACAGATCTTCCATGTTGCAACACTTGCTCTTAGGACTTTGTTGCCTAACTTCTCCCACCTGTAAGGTGGTGTTAATACATTGCGGTACGTCCATGTAGTATCTGCATGAGCCACTGCAATAAATTTACTCCTAGTGGAGCCAGGCTCATGCAGCAGGTGGATATCTCTGTCTTCATCTCAACCAATGATGGTGTATGGGAGATGCAGGAGAGGCTTTCTAAGCAGAGATTGCACAAGTCAGGATCAGATGCTGAATATAGTTTGGTTTGCTTCAAAGGGGTTATGACAACCAAAAACATGTTTCATTGAGAAACAAAAACATAATTTAAAACTTGTTCCCATAGTCCTAGGAGCTCTTTGGAACAGGGCTGATTTACGGAAACACTGTCAAAGCTGTGTACTGATAAGCTAAACTCTTAGTCCAAAATACTTGATTTTATAAGCAGTTTGTAAAATAACCATGGCAACTTCCTTTCAAATTGTAAGACTTCTGAAGTCATTCAGGTGGCATTTTTGGCAAAGGAAGAGAGAGGCAATTCACAATTCAGTGATTCTTGCAAGACTTTTTAATCTTGTTACTTTTTTTTTTTTAATCGCTTAAAAAAAATTTTAGTGAACATTTACTTCTCCAGTGTAGTGCTGTGCTTGGTACAGAAGAAACCTTATTTCAAAAACGTTTTGGGGAAAATGCTCCAAGGCACAAATGGGAGAACTCACTGGAAGCCGGTACCTCTTTCCAGCTCTCTGCTGGTCTACCTTTGCAATTATTGGCAAATTACTTGCTGGCTCATCTCTGGTAGAAGAAATGCCATGTAGCTGCTGGCTGGATGAGTTTCAGTTCTCTGCAAGCTAACCAAGGTGATCTCTCAGTTGCTGTGTGCTTTTTGAATAGGTGGGGAGCAGATGCATTGCCCCCATGCTTCATGAGCGGTGGGGAGGGAGAGTGTGCTCTGCTGCTCATGCTGAAACACAGGCAGAATTGAGGAGGGCAGCTTCTCCCTGCTCAAGGGGACTCTCCCATAGTGACATGGTGGAAGTAGTAGCTCTGCAACCTGTACGTCAGTGAGAACACCTTCCCTGTCCTCTTCCATACTGATGTGTTTCATGATGTGTGTAAAGAAAGCTTTTTATTCTCCTGTTTTGAATAAATCCTGTGAAGTCATTGGCCTGTTCCTGGCTTGGTGAAACCAGTATAAATGTCGTTGCTCCGTGGCCCTGGGGACTTGTACCAGCCTTTCGCCAGCACAGGCAGAGCTGGGAGGGGAGCTGCTCACCTGCTTGTTTCAGTAAGCCCACAGCTCTTGCTCCATCTTGGTGAGAGGGCCACTGCGGAGCTGTTCCTCCAGCTCTGAGGCTGGCTTTCTGCACGACCGTCTGTTAGGATGCATTGGATCTGTCAGTGTTTACAAATTGTATGTCATGTCATATATATATATGTAAAAAAATTCAGGTCCTTACACTACTGCTCAGGGGCACCAGAAAAGAATGCGATGAAGCCTGTGAGCAGTTGTGTCTTGGTAAGCATTCATTTTCACTGTTGGGAAAGAGAGAGCTTACAGAGGAAAAGTCAGCAGAGGTTGTTTGGGAGAGCCATAGCAAACGTCTCTCCATCTCCACTCTTAGTTTGTAACAGTCCTACCTTTGGCCCTTGGATCAAGTCTGCCACAGCGATTTGCCTTCTTACTATGTGTTTAGTTGGGATTCCAGTAGCTTCTGCCTTTTTTCCTAGGCTGTCTCATTTGTTATTTCTCACAATGTTACTTTCCCCCACCTCCCCTGTTGGGGTGACCGGACCAGCCACCCTCCTCAGCTTGGGCTGTGTAATGGCTGGATGGTAGGGATGGATTGCTGCAGGGGAGCAAGCACAGCCCCAGCAAGCAAGCACAGTCTGCCCGCTGTTCACCTGGGGGTCCCCCAAATCACCTTCTCCTCTGCAGTGCTCCTGCAAGAAGACGAAACATCAAACAGGCCCCCCAGGGTCTTTCAGAGCCCTCAGTTACTTACGGGCAATAGTGTTGCACTGGGCATGAAATTTCAAACATTCTGCTAACAGTTTTAGCTAGATCCAACATGAGTTCATTTACAATCTAAACAGAGTTTTACAGGAATTATGACAGAGCTTAAAATAGGCCAGTGTTAACCCTCCTTTTTTTTTTTTCCTTCTTTTTGGCTGCATAGATCCAAATCGAATATAAATTGCAAGTGATGACAAGTCTGATATTTAGAAGAGCCAAGTTTAAGTTAGTGGGCAGTAATAGCTAGACTGTAACAAAAGCCTTATCCCTCGTGCAGTCCCTAACTGTTCCCAGAGCGTGAACTGCTTTCTATCCATGTGGAAAGCGGGAAGAGGGCAACACTGCCCTTTCCGGTTAGCCACTAAGGGCTAAGTACTGGAAAGATGCTCCATAATGATATGGGAAGGGTGTGGGGGAAGGTCAGCAAGTCTGGGGAGGAGGAGAATGAGGGGATTATTTTAGGTTTTGATGTAGGAAAGATCTCTCCTCTTGATTGTGGTGTTATTTCTGTTTCTGAATATTGCTTAGAAATATTCTTCCTTAGCTGTAACTTCGTAACTCCTCCCTGCAGTATAAACTAATCTATAGCACTCGGAGAAGCTACAGTCTTCGAAGTACTGAAAGGGAAGGGGAAAGGAAAGGGAATGAAAGGGAAATACTGGAAGGTGATAGGAACTCTAGCTTAATTTCAGAGAGACATCACCCCTGAATTGTCTTGACTTCAAGTTTAAACTTTGCATTATCCAGTATTCCACCTGTTTCTGCAGCTGTGCTGATTAATTGGCAAAAAGTATATTTTAGTATGACAGTGGATTGGTTGATAAACACTATCAAGATATTTTATTTCTAAGGGTGGGCTCTTGGGAGCACATATTGGTCCTTGTTTGCCATTTTGAAAACCTAGCTGATGCAGACTTAAAAAATAGCTTAAAGACCTAGAATTCCAAAGCCAGAGAAAGTTTCTGGAGGAAATCTCAATCTTTGATAAGACTTGTGATAATCAAATATTATAATTTATTTAGACAAGGCAGTAAAAACTGATTCATGATGTTAAGATATTAGGAAGTGAAAGGGTTTTTTCTCCGCACTGTAAATATACCCATCTTACAAAAGAGTCTAGTCTTAAATGTACTAACGTGCAATATGGAGAAAGATCGGTCTTGATCTGACACTCCAGCTGGAAATCCTATCTTCTTTGCCGTTTGGGTGTACTAGAGAGCCAGGAGCACAGGTGTGGAGAGGTTATCTGGTAAGACTAGAGCCCAGAGGAGGTAAGTGCAGCGGTCAGGGGCTCATGGTTGGACGAGGAAAGATTTGGGCAATGTAAAAGCAATGACACTGTGTTACTGGCAGTGGAACATTGGACTTCATTGTCTTTGAAGGAGAGCTTTCATTTTTGGGCTGACAAAACTGCCTGTGGTTTTTTTGTTTTGCTTTCACTAAAAAAAAAAAAGGGAGAAAAGTCCCAGAAATTCAAATTGTATGCACCTGAGTCAACATGCCCTTCCTCACCTCCCTGAGAAGGATGGAGTGGTTGAGTGGGAACTAGATCTGACAAGACACTAGTATATCAACAGTGATGGTTAAAAGAATACATGCTGGCACTCCCTGGAGAGAAACACAAGCCACCCCAGCCACATATTCCTTTTGTTTTCTGTGTGTGCATCCAACTAAAGGTGCATGTGCAAGCAAGATGGTTTATTCTCCTCTGTTGTGTACCATGAAGTCTGACGCTCTTGCCCAGTACTGTGGATGTTTGTTTTCACTTGTGAATTGTACCAGCCTGGCAGGGAAACATGTTCACTTGCTTCGGGTGATGATACAAGACACAGTGCTGAAGCATCAGGCTTCATTTTGGAGCAGGTAATTTGTGTGCTTGGCCATACGTATCTTGGATCCTTGCAAACGCTCCAGAAACAATATGCCACAGCGATGAAAATCTCCTGGTGCGTTTATAGGGGAGATGAAAGTTGGAAAGAGCTTGTGGGGGTGTGGACATATTAGCTGGTGTCCTGAGAAGGGAGCTGCCTGCAGTCACCATGTTCAGCATGGCATCACCTGGAACTAATGAGGTCACTGGGAAATGCTGGGAGCAAGCTGTGACCCTGCTGGCTTTGTGCCTCACTCCAGGTGAGAAGGAGCCACAGGTCAGGACTCCTTTTTGAAGACAGAACTTGCAAGGAAGAGGATGTGCTTGTTTCTAGCTTGTTTTTAAAAAGCAAATGAAGGAAAACTGGTAAGTGGCCCTCTCTGCTCTGTAAGCAAATAGCTTCTTTTTTTAAACTAAACTCAACGAGCTGCTTCGCAGCCCTGTTTTGTGAAAGGTATGGAAAGTGGGTTGAATACACAAGACCATGACTGGTCATCCTGATGACACAACAGAGGGAGATCTGGTGTCTCCTGGAGCTGGTAATGCACAGCTCATGTCATGTGCAACTTGTCTGCTGTTCTAGAGTTAGGTATGGAGGGCTTCTTGCAGGGGATTGTGCTAGATGGTTGCAAACACAGCACCCTCAACACTATCTCCACTGAAAAAGGAAGGAGACCTTGTAGGGGCCAGCTTTCACACTCCATCTTTCATCCAAGTCCTGTGAAATGCCTTCCCTCTATAGATAAGTGGCCCCTGCTGCTAGTTATCCTCCAGGATGTCAGCTCTGTATTCAGGTGGGATCTCAGGCCATAGTCCAGCTGCTCTTACAGGGAGAGCTCTGAAACTTGCACGTTTATCGTTCGTTCACCTGTTTGCTTTTCTGAGTGTGTGTACTGGCAGGCCTTCATCTGCCTGTGGGCAGCGTGTGTCCAGTGGGAGAACAAACGCTCCTACCCACGCCTGGTGCAGGGTGAGGTGTGGTGCAATACGATGTTTGTGTCTCCACTTTTGGTATGAGTTTCTATCTGTTTGTTCGCTTGTCTAAACTTATCTTGCAACTTCATGTACGATAAAGGGAGAACTTCATATCAATTG
This sequence comes from Balaeniceps rex, assembly GCA_013401315.1. Lineage (NCBI taxonomy): Eukaryota > Metazoa > Chordata > Aves > Pelecaniformes > Balaenicipitidae > Balaeniceps > Balaeniceps rex. The sequence goes on along the minus strand of VYZW01009333.1, from coordinate 9,464 downwards.
CGTCTTTTGACATCCAGGTCAGACTTGAAGCTTAGCACTCTACCATTTACTTGTGTTCAATGTACAATGAACAAAACTAGTTTGGGGAGAAAATTTAAGCTATGAATATTTTGGGGTGGGGGGGTGGAAATCCTCTGTTCAAGGTATGTTTTGGGAAGATACCCAGGTGTTTGCAAAGGCAGAATGGAAGGTGAACAGGGAAAAACCGACCTCGGAAATGGTTTGGGATAGTGTATGTCTAGTGTAATTTGTTCCAAATAACTCTCTGAAAGCCAGAGAAGGGGAGGAGTGGAGGGAGTTGACTGAAAGTGGTTTGGTTTGGTGCGAGTAACTTCTGACAGAAACCAGAGCTCTTTAAAGACAAACAGATACTTCCCAAAATGCAGTGAACTTGGCTTGCTGTCTCCATGCCAGCTCTGAGCGTGCTGCTGGTTTGGAAGGTCAGTGTGCATTGAAAGCTGTGCTTCTGGGAACAAAACCAACTTGGAATGTCTTTATTTCCATTCATTCAAATACCCTGCAGTGCTTTTCCTGCCTGGCACTTGGCGTCCCTCACAAAAACAGTAGTGAGGCTCTTCCATGAGCCAACGCTGTTTCAAACCTGTGACAAACCCCATTTCAGGAGATGCTGATGGCTGTTCTGCATGTCAGAAAAAGTTACAATTTTAGCATAGGGATGTGTAGTTTACAGTTTCAAGGAATTCTAAAACCTCGTGTGGGTTTGTGAAGCCCCTGAGGTGGAAAGTAATTTCCTGTAACAGAGCAACGGGTGCTTTCAAAATCTGTCTGGGTTTGTCACTCTATAAACATAGCAGAAGTTATCTCCGTGTCCTCTCTGAGAAGCTGGGTTTGAGAGGAGTCATGGGGTCACGGCTATCAGCACATGAAAGAGAAGGTGACACTTCTCAGTGGTGCGAATAGGCGCATGGAAGAAGGACAGACGGCGCATTAGCTCTGCTGTACTGGCAGTCCTCTTCTCCCCGTGCACTCCCGCTGGCCACCATGGCTGTGCCTGCCGTGTGACGCTGGGGCGAACGAAAGGATGAGATTCTACCCCCTTCAGCACAGGGGACACAAAAGTGGTCAGTAGTGGTATTAATCCTTCTGTGTGTCCCATTGTATTGGTGCAGGAGAACCTCAGAAGGAGGGTCCTTGTAACAAGGTGATTAAATCAGCCAAGCTTTTGCTAATCCTGCTCCAGAAAAGCTCTCTGCTGTGTGTTATCGCCCGTGCCAAGCCTTAGTAATTAACACAGAGCCCTTGATGGGTACTTACCTAGTACTGCTCTGGTGATGCTGAAGTGCCCTAGGCCACTTCAGATCTATAAATCTAACCTGTCAAAATATGGAATATCTGAGTCCTCCTCTAAAACTGAAAACCTAAAAAGAAATGCAGGGCCCTGGATGGTGAAAATGATACTAGCATTTGTAGCACTTATTTCCATTTCCAAGAGAAAACAAAATCACTGATGTGTGTGAAAGTAGGCTGTATTTCATTAAAAGCCAGTTTCAGGTACATCCAGCAGCATAAAAATAGGAAAACTGAGTTGCACGCTCAACGTGTGGTTTATATATTACAAAATCAGTGTTATTTACAGTGTCTGAAGTGTTATGTGAACTCTAATCTTAACAAGTGTATGGAGGAGGAACTTACTTAGCTTTTTGCTGCTCGGCTGAGCGTTCCACACCTGTTCATAAATGCTGAATAGCTGCATTACTGCTTGAAATACATCTCAGAAATGGAGCCAGATCTTTAACTGGGATAAATCAATGAAGTATCCTGCCTTCAAGGAAGCTGTAAATCATTTTCACGAACTGACAATCTCTTTGCCCTCTCAGTTGCCTGTTTTTTCCTCGGGTATCTTCATGGATGTTATCCTATTTGATTCTCTCTTGGCATACCAAAGATATATTAAAGGCCCATGTTTCTTAAGAAAATGTATGTGAGGGGGCATGTGCACTTGAATTTAGGAAGAAGGCTGAGCAAGCACTTAAGCTGGACCTACTGTGTCTAGGACAAACTGCAAAGCAGTTTGTTGCTAGGGGAATGGAGTTTTCTAGGTAATTTTGAAGGTGCTGTCTTGTCCCAGCTGCCAATTCAATGCTATTTGTATGGGCTCTGTGAATTGGGACTCAAGCAAAAGAAGTGAAGGAAAATAATGAAGAAAACTTTATTTGTTAGGACTGAGATGTTCAGGGCAGTTTTAACAAGAAGCAACTGAATCTTGTTCAGGTAGGACCGTTGTGGCAGATAATTTGAGCCTGACCAGGCTAATTGTGACTGGTAATTTAGAGAAACTCTTTTCTTATTTTTAACGATTGAGTAAATGTTCTAACTTGCATAAATAAGCATAGTGTTCTCTTATCTTTATTTTTCCTACTTCAAATTCTAGGCATCGTTTGTGTAGGAGGATGGGTGAGCGACTCGGGCAACATGATAGTGATTTGGCATTCTTGCTTTTGAACGGCATGAGGTAATGCTATGGATAACTCGTGTGTCCTGGCAGCAGGTCTGAGCTCTGTGTGTTCAGCTGGTCTCCAGCTGTGCAGGTGTACAGTGGCTCCAGAGATGCCAGGCGTGTGGAGCACTTTTTCTGCCCAGTGATTTCCAGACTTCCATAGTCTTGCTCAATAAGCTTTGAAGCTGTCTTTGAGAGAGCTTGAGCTGTATTTGAGCTCACCTCACACATGAGATGAGCCATTGCCTCTGAGCTTCCATATTGAGCTTGTGTCCAGGTCTGAGCTGTCCCTGTGGCCCAGGGGGTAGACACAGTGCCTCTTGGTCTGAACCATTTTGGTTCTGCCACCAAGTGGAGGTGACACAGCTGTAGCTGGGAGCAGCTGCTTTGCATGTAGTGATCTGACTGCAGGTACTGGTGAGGGGTGCCAAGAAAAAGCCACAAAATGGGTATGTATTCATAAATGAAGCCTACGCGGTCATTGTTGGATTGACTTCTTGTTGATCCTACCCAAGTTCCCTGGGACACCGGCGTTGGGTGAGTGCTCCATGCAACCCTTATTACAACAATGCCAACCTCTGGGTTTCTGTTCTCATGAATATGAAACTCAAAAACAGGCCCTCTGTGCCAGACCAATAAAACCGTGTCCTCCCTAGCTGTGTCCTACAAGGAAGGAGGTCTCTCCAGATCTCAGATCTCAAGATATGTAAAGCAAACAAGGGCAGAATGAGCGAATGTGGGTGGGTCCGGGGTATGTAAGGACACCCGCAGCTGGAATCTGGGCTTTGGTGCAGGTGTGGTGCTCCAGGTTTCGTGATGAAAGTTTCACCCAGCTCTGCACACCGGTCTCTTGCCTCCTGACATCCTCCTACCTGTGTGCACCCAAACCAGTGGAATTCTCATTTGCTCATTGTTTTAATTTTTCTCTTTCATTTAATAATGAAACTTAATGATGGCAGTATAATACAGCATTGTCATATGGCAGAGAAGGTACTTTTTTTACTGTAGTGGAAAAAAACCAGCAAATGAGTAGCCTTGGTGGTATGCGTGAACAAGGAAGTGGTATGTCAAGAAATCGGTTATTTTCATTGCTGTTTGCCATAAGATGGGCAATACAGGAAACAGCTTTAAGTTCAATTCATTTTCAGTTCTCTTATATAGCTATTAATATTAAAATGAAGCTTGCATTGTCTCCTGCTCCCCCCTTTTCTAACCGACCCCTGTCACCCTACGAGTGTGAATGCCACGCTGCGTTTCGCGGTCTCTGCAGGCGCCTGGGGACTCCTGCGCCACCGAGGGGCCATGTTTCACCCCACTGCACCTTTCCCTGCCCTGGAAGGTCTCTGGGGAGTCGGAAGGAGATGGTGAAGGTCATGGGTGTGTTTTTCCTTTATGAAACCCGTGTGTATGTAGTGGTCTAATCCCATCATCATTCACTATCCATCCTACGTTGTGAGCAGATGGTTTCTGTAGATCTGTGTTTGATATTTCTGTAGCCTCAGCATTATGTGGATGCTTTATTTGGTAATCTTCCAGCATAAGCAATAAAGCGTCTTTGGAAAAGCTGATGCACAGATTAATAGCAGCTGAGCTGATACTGTCACCTGAAGTCACGCTTTGTTTTAGCAAAGTGTAAATTGCCAGCATACCGTCTGCTAGCTGAGGTCTTAAATTCCCACCTGTGCCCAGCTGTAACTGTGAGTGGGTGGTCACAAGGGAGTTGCTCAGAGAAAAAACAATAAATAAATATAGAAAAGTTCTACAAGTGGGTCCAGGAAAGGTCAGCCTTGTGGTTTGCTGAAGCAGATGAAGCTGAGGTTGTAATGGAGCGAGAAGATCTTTAAAGGGTGGGGAGAAGGATACAACTGTAAATGGATTTTCAAGTACTGAGAAAGAGGTGTTGGTCGTGTACAACAAACACATGTAGGAGCATATCCACGTTGCTTTCAGCATAAGGAAACTGTCTGCAAGGCAGAATTTTTGCATCTCTGGTACAAACAATACAGAGACAAATGCAGCTGTCTATGCCGAGTGTTTTGTTACAAAAGCCCCATACTGCATCATTAGCTTAATCGCTCCAACCCCCCCAAAGCAGTTGGGAGTGCCTGCATACCTTCTTGCTTGAGGTTATTGGTTGTGATGAAGTTGCATTTCAAAGCTCTTCTCTGGATCAGCAAAAACCAGAAGCACTTTATATTTTGCTTCCAAGGGCAGCTGAGGCTGCGGGGACAAGGTTGAGAATCGCAATGCTTGTGGAAGCACGGAGTTGGTGAAATTGGTCTGACCCTGTGCAGAACAGAGACCCATCAGGAGTCATTTAGACTTTGCTTGCTCAAAGTGTGCTCTGGAGAGTGTGTGTCCCCCCCCGGCTTGCTTAACTTCCTTCAAGTTAAAAATTTGCTCTGTATTTATTTGTTAATGTACCTTTTGCCTTTATGCATGAAGGTAGTGATCTGGCAGAGCCGACCACAGCAGTTTCTAAGAACACAGCCCTTAAAAACAGATCTTCCTTTGAAGTCGGAAGGTGTTTACTGAGGGCAGTGCTTGGTGCTTGTTCATTTGTCAAATAGTAACAAAAAACTTAACAAACATCAGGAAGAGTAACCGGGAAATGGCATAGTTGATGACAATGGGAAGAGCTGTGAAATAAGTTTCAGGAAATTTTATGTGTATTTAAAAAAACCAACCAAACAAACACAAAACCCCATCTTATCAGCCATATATCTAATGAGCAAAGTACTTGACATACAACTTTGTAGCTTGGCACTCTGAGTCCCAGTTGGCAGTCGCAAGGGTCCTAAGTCACTGTGATTTTGCTGCAGTATTAATACTTTAAGGCCTTTTACTGGAGCAGGCACACATCAGAAATCCTGTAGTGCTACAGAAACTGTTTCTATCTGTGAACCCGAATAAGCCCTTGCCTGGTGCAGAAACTGGAGCAATTCCCCTCGTCTAATTGATGTGAGGACCCACTGCTCCACGAGGAGACTGCAAGAAGTGATTTTGTCCAATGTGCCGAGTTGCTTCTCACTGAACCAAATTTATGACATTCAGTGGGATTTACTGTTGGGACTCTGCTGGCTTTTATTGCCATATGATATGGATAGGTATATATATACACCCACACATACACTTGCACAAGGGGAAGAAGCAAAAAGCTGCACAGCGAAGCAGTAGTGTTCTAAGCAAGAATGGCCGTGAGGGGCATTCCTGGCTCTGGGGATCACTTTTGGGGTCTGAAGGGCTTTGCTATTGTATGTGCTTCCTGCAGCGCAACTTCCCCGTGATAGTGCAACATGCAGCCAGATTGCAATTCTGTATTATACTTGTTAGTCTGGTGTATATTTATATTTTAATTTTGAAGTCTGGGAAAAGTCATTAATTTGTCTCTGTACTGCATTCAGACCCACAAGCTGGAGGGCTGTCACGGGCTGAGTCTCTCTGTGTTTTATGGCAGTGTGTTGTCAATGCATAAGAATTTCTATTTTTGCCACGTGTAGCCTCCCTTTCTTGTCTTTTGGGATAGGATGGAAGTCTACAGGTGCTTTTCTTGTACACATATTCAGTATTTCCTTGTGAGGATGGAGCACAGGTTGGAATTTGGGTACTGGAAACGCTTAAAATGTGAGCAGGTATAAGCAGTGGGAATTATCACAGTTAAACTAAAGGATGTGTGAGTGAAAATGAGCTGCTTTCATTCAGCTACTACATAACGAATTTTGCCTGCCGTAATTGAGTTCCCAAGGTCAGTGCTTCCAATCCTTTCAGGTTGTTATACGTTGGCTGGTGCTTTCACTGCTGCTTACAAAGACGGTTTGTCTGTTCAGTTTTGTAGTATTTGAAGTAAAGTCGCTGGTGTAGTCTAAAACAACCTTTCTAATGTCTGTTACCACAGCTGTTCCTCCGTTTCTCTCTCAAGATGAGTCATTTGATGCTTTTCAATATCTAGCTGGAAGAAAAGATCTCCAAAGCAATGGAGTAAATGTATCAAATGGGATAAAACCACAGCCTCCACACGCACACAACCACAAGTAGATACTTTCCACAGAGAAAAATAGTATTTAAAAATATATTTTGAAATGAAAACAGCCTTTGGTATGTATTGCAAAAAGTTTCACAGTTGCAACTTTCTCATTACAAAGCTAAGGAATTAATATTTAAAATGAAGGGTCACTTGAAAAACCTGGAGCCTGATGAGTTTCTCTTCTGAAGAAATTTAGCGTCACCTCAGAACGACAGTTGTACTAGTTTGAGGAATTTGCCTATCCCTAGTTTATTAGTTTTAGTTCGAATGCTGAAATGATTGCATCCCCGAATACCTCGATGTACAGCCAAGGGGTGGTGTTGCAATGGCAGATGAGCTGGACTGTGGATGGTGGGAAGAAATAACACTCCCTGGATTCCTCTATGTTCTCTTGCGGGCTGCCGTGTGAGAAGGGGGGTGCAGCTGGGAAGGTGCTGTCCCCCAGCCCCCCCCAGCCCCTTCTCCCCGCTGCCTCTGGGGCAGCGGTCCCGGCTGCAAGGGGGCTCTCATGGAGGGGAGTTCCCCTCTTCCTTGCTACAAGCATACGGGAGATACACCATTGTACAGGGTCAGGAGTCTCATGTTCCTGTCTATTTTTAGTAAATTGGGAGAAAATGATGCCATTTTAGTATTCATCTCAGCCATTTAAATGTGTGCACATGGCTTTACTCCTCTTGCACATTTTTTTTTTTCTAATTATAATTTTCTAACATAGTTTCCTCCTGGAAGCCAAAGTTATTAATGTTTATTTTCCCGGGACTCAATGCCTCTGTTCATCTCTGAGTCACTTTTCCAATTACAGATTAATTTATCCAGTATTGCTCTTTCCTGCTATGAGCAATAACGAGAAACACACCAGTCTCGGACTGAAATTTGCTGAAGGGAAGAAGTAGCATGTCCCTGGTGTATCTTTGGGGTACGACTTTGTGAGAGGTATATTTATTGAAACATGCTGGATGTTTGGGAAGGCAATCAGGGGAAGTGGGATGACTGATCTACCCCAAGGAGCTTTGCAGCATGGAAGCGGGACAAACCCCCAGGATGCAGGGGAACTCCCCAGGGGTTTGGTTCCTGTGTGTCCTGCGTCCCCCTCACGTTCCCTCCCGACTCTTGGGACACCAGCTTTTAAATTGGCCTTGGCTTTCTCTCTGCAGGCACTTTGCTAACCTGTTTGGAAGAAGATACAGATTGCTGAAGGCGACCAGTGCTCTGATTTACAGATCAACCACAAACTTGCAAAAGAAATGGCTTGTTATCTGTGTAGCTCGAGATCGCTCTTTCCTGGTTATGAAAAATGCAAATACTTACCTGTTTAACAGCTTTTTCTATTTTGAATAACATAAAAGTGTTCTTAAAAGATATTGGTGGCAAAAATAAAGGCTAAAAAGCTTTAGTTGTTTTCACTGTGATGAAGTCTGCAGTGTCTGTAGCCCAAACCTTGGACTGACTGGCATGAATACCTGCTGGAGCAATGGAGCTGGTTGTCCTGAAGAAGCCTGTGGGGAAATCATATCTCTGAAACATGGGGAAATGGCATTTACTTTGAGATTGTCTGCCAACACAGAGAAATCTCATGAGTCAGTAAGTTGATATCTGAAGGCCATCGGCACATGAACTTGCTGTGTAGTCGGGGTTATCAGTGAACAGACATAAGCTAAAATCCCTTTGGGGTCACCTGAACTGCAGCGAGGATGCTCCCATAGTGTGGTTGCACATCGCCCAAAGACAGAACTGACATCTGACCTAGGGAGCTGCTCATTAAAAGCTAATTGTTTAGGAAGTTGTAGTGTTTCTTGCCTGGATCTCAGTTACTCTGTAAATAAACCTCTGCCTTGACAGATGGGTCAGACCTGAACTCCTAATTGATGGTTTTGGGTCCCTTCATCGGGTTGCACCCATTCAAGAGAAGCACAGCCTTGCAGAGCGTGTTAGTTTCTGTAACCGCTTCACTCTTCCGATCTGTTCCAGCAGGTCTGGATGGATTTCCTCTATCCCCCATGTCTTAATTACATCATTCTTATCTGGAAGCTAATTCGGAGAAGTACAACTAAAGTAAACATCCCCTCTCTTTTCTTGGAAACGCAGATCTCTGTTTGTCAGACATGTCTGTGACCTTCCAGGTTAATGAGCAACTTTCTGATCGCACGTGGGGGTAAATCTCTTCTCTAGTTTGGTACCAGATCAAAAGTCAGTAGATGGAGGCATTTACCACAGAGAGGGGCTTGGAAATTTGTACAGTCATGGACAGCCTTGATACAGATATCTGCATCGGGCAGCTGTGTGTGGCACGGTACTGTGGTGTGGGGTCTTGGCCAGCAATGGAGCGGCAAGTATCCCTCTCCAGGAGCAGTGGATCATTGATGTTGCTGAGCTGCTTCATGACACCAAACCAGGAGCTGTTCCAGTGCTCCTGGTTTCATTAGCAGTTACAGACTCAGCTACAGATATTTTGGCACTGAAAAGCCTGTCTTATAAATCTTACTGATTTACTAGTCTGTAGGGGTGTTTTTTTTAAAAAAAGTACTTATCTATTTAGGCAAATGATATTAAAAAAACAATAGGAACAAGATTGAATGGAGCTCTTACTGTTGCTTTGATTAATCAATCTTCCTTTGTTCCATAAACATATTTTTATTCTATCATCTTCTATGCTTTTTTGCAAAGACAAATTATTTTATGATAAAGTTCTCTGCTATGTTAGATAATTCTGATAATAAAGACATCTTGGACTGTTAGTTCTATCAGCAGTCCTGGCTGACTGGGGAAGTACCACTTGACTGGAGGCTGGCAAATGTGACACCCATTTACAAGAAGGGCTGGAGGGAGGATCCGGGGAACTACAGGCCCATCAGCCTGACCTCGGTGCTGGGGAAGGTCACGGAGCAGATCATCTTGAGTGCCATCACACGGCACATCCAGGACAATCACAAGATCAGGCCCAGGCAGCATGGGTTTATGAAGGGCAGATCCTGCTTGACTAAC
>VYZW01009329.1:54887-74248 GCA_013401315.1 Balaeniceps rex | reverse complement strand
CTTAGTTGCCGACTGGGGCTAAACCACGACAGCTGGAGAAGCTGATCCCTAGCATTTGCAATCAGCCTTCCAACAAGGTTCTTCGGTGTGTATGGCAACAGGACTAACATGCTCCTGTCCAGGCCTCTGCAGAATTGAAAAATCACACTACAGCAGTTGTTGCAAGCATTTGCCAAGTTGGTGTCAAGATGTCAGAGTCTAGACCCAGAGCTAATCCCAAAGTTCCTCCAAACAGTTTATAATTTTAACTTCTTCTAGCTCTTCTGTATTGATGTTCCCCCCCCTACAATGACTCAGACTGCTGCTCTGAAAAACCAACCTTTGCTCCAAATAATTTTGTCAATAATGCCCCAAAATTGTCCGCACTGGCGTCTATGCCTAAGATGAAAGTTTTCACAGGCAGGCAAAGGACAGGAAGGGTCATGAGACCCCTCCCCCCACCACTCCTAGCCATGCAAAACCACACTCTTGCAATTACTGGAATGCTTTTTTCTACCTGATCCAATTTAACAGGTTTTCAATATAGAAAGCCCAAATAAACGAAACTTTGAACTTTTTCCTCTGCACATTTTGAATCACAGTCATTTTTACTACTTACTGCTCCTCAGCTGCATCCAGCAAACAAGGAATGCTCCGCTCTGACTTCCCAGCCACAAGAATTTTAGCAGCTACGAGTGTTGGCTTATGTGACTCTGCTCCCAAACACATTTTTACAGTTTGGCTCATAAATGTAAACACACATATTTCATATATCACTCAGCCAGCACCACTGCAGCAACAGCAGCCTTTGAGAGAGAGGCAAAGCATAAAACTGAAGACAGGAACCACTTAAGCCATCTGCATTTAGTCAGCATTGCAAGTGAGTCGATTCCTTAAGACTGCCCCAGTCTTTACCAGCTTTCTCTGCTGGAAAGTTGAACCTGCACACAGCTGTTCAACAGTATTCGAATGCACAGGGGGAATACACTGATTCTTCACAAACCGTTCATTCTACCATTGCTAAGGTGATTTTCTGCAGACTGAAGTTATAATCCCTGATGTTGCTTATACTGTTATTAGGTGTAATGAAATCTAAATCAGTTGTAAGATCATCTACTACATCAGCTATGAAGATTTCTTCTTTCCTCTAATCCCACATTCCAGTCTCCAAATGCCATCTCCCAACTTCTGGATGGGTATATTTGTGTGAGCCCAGCCTGCATTTGAGACCAAGCAGTTTTTGATCCTTTATTTCCAAGTCTTTGTAAATCCAAACACACACCAAAGCTGAATTATAATGAACCAGCTGAGACATAAGCAGCAGAAGTCAGAGGACCTTGGGGACAGATCTTTTACCACCACGCTATGTCTCTCAGCTTCATGTCTCCCTGCTTCCTCAGCAGGGAGAATGGTTTCACTTGAGCCCTGCAATCCCTAACCTAGCCAGCCTGGTATTTAAAATTGTCCTTTTCTTTAATAGCCAAGCTCAAATTAAATTCAGTTACTACCCTCACTCTTGTTCAATCCTTGCCTTGGTTTTGCTGATGAATTTACTGCTTTTTTGATAATCATTTAATGGTGTTAAGAAAACTATCACATCTCCCTCAGACAGAGCTCTCTGTGAGGAAAGGCTAGGTTTAGGCTCCAAAAGATAAGCAAAAGAGGGTCCAAGATGAGTCCAAGGCTACACAAGTTCTCAGACAAACACAACATCCGATCTCCTACTGTCCCATTTCCTCAGCCAGTAGCTGACTCCCCCTAGGACCCATGTTTCCTTCTGGGACTGAATCCACAGTTTAAGCTCTTGGCGCAATTCCTCCCTACTAGCAACTTTCTGGCGAGGGGCTGTCTTCCTGACCTCCCCCTGGGAAAGGTGCACAGGTCCTCTTCTGGCCACTGTCACCTTTGCACTCCCTACTAAGTGTTATTCCCATCTGGACACACCCATACCACACCTCTGTTTTTTTCTTCTATCAGCCACACCATCATCTATGATTGGAACATTTTTTTTTTTTTAAACTTTCCTTCAAAAATCTTTAGAAATATGTGTTTTATTCTAGTTTTGAAGTCTTTAGTCTATTTTTTATTATTTGCCTGGCTTAGATCAAAAAGCCTGCAGTTCTTCCTCTTGGGAAGACTGCAACTTAGGTCACTACTTTACCCAAGCGTATTTTAAGGGTCCTGGAGAATATTCTTAGAGCAGAGAAACTGGTAGTGGTAGCAGGTGTTATTCACAAATTGACCTTATTCAAAAGGACAACTAAGTTCATTTTAAGCAAAGAAAAAATAAAAACCAGACAAATTCATTTTCCCTTCCCACAACTCCAAAGCTTTCAGTTAATTCCCCAACCAGCAACCACTAACTCCAGCACAGCGATGCTCAAAGCAATGATGCATGGGTTCACCGTATGGAAAGCGCCCTCCTATGCTCTGAAGCTGCCCCAAACAGCGCGAGTGTGGACCAAGCAGCATTACTTCACCAGGGCTCTACTCCCATCAAGAAGGTGGTGGGGGGAGCAGGGGCAGCAGCATCCTGCAGCTGGCAGAAGGGAAAGGGAAGGGGAAGGATATTTCCAATTACTTCACGTGGAGGTTGGCTACAGAAGTTGATGGTCACAGACCCAGCCTTCTGTAGAAACATGTCCCCCTGCTGTTCCAGCACTGTTCAGCTTGCCTTTCCTTATCCTACTTTTCTAAACAATAACCACCTGAAGCCCATATACCCTAAACATTCAGGTTTATTAAAAGGCTTACATTTTTCTTTGTTTTGGCAGAGGCACGCGCTTACCTGTTTCTTACTTCTATCCTTACCAAAGGGACACAGTAAAAACCAAATAAAATACAAAATTTTAACCAGGATTGATAAAGGACAGCGGCAGTCAGGCACAAAAATGCTAGTATGCTCTGTTAGCTGCCTTCTGTCCTCCACCCAAAAACCAGCTTATGACAGTGGCTCACAAAACACCTCGATCTTTTGTTAATGAAGTAGCATATAAATATGCATATATTAATATGCTACAACTAGGACAAAATAACAGTATATTTAAATTGCTCTCTCCCTCCCATACTTATACTTCTAAATGCTCATAGAGAGACCTCTGAAGTCTTACTTTGACCACCTGATTATAGCCACATCACACTGATGCTGTCATACTGAGCACTGTATCAATACTGATAGATAAACACGTTGTGACAGGCTTTTGTACACCAAAAATATGATTCATCATTCAAGGAATCATTGTAATCAGTGCACTAGTAATAACAGAAGTACTTCTGAAAGAAATAAAAATCCTAAATTACGTTCTACAGTTAAGATAAAAAGATGTTAGGTTTCTTCAATTCGTCATTAATGGCAAAGGCAACATCTTAACAAGGAACCAACAAGAAAAGCCATGCATGTGGCTATGACTCCAGATATCTAAAGTAACTACAACCACTTTTCTGTCTTGAGCAAAGATCTACAATATTGTGCAGCAAAATATTATTAATCCATAAAATATGTTACATTTACAATATTTGGTTACCATCCTACAACTCAAAATACTGACAGTACAGATAAATAAATGATCTTGCTACTTGCTTTTAGATTTGGTTGTTCATTATGAATATTAAAAATTAACCCGCTTGCCAAAGACAAAAGGAAAAATTATAGAGAGAATGATCCATATAACCACTCCGAGGTCCTGAGCACACTATGGTAAAAGCTGTAACTTTTCACAATAAAGCAAAAAGCAAAGGGAAATATTTTCAAAGTTTATATTAAATCATTACAGTACTGTAATGATACATGTTAAAACTTAAGGGAGCATTACTATTTACATATCTAAAAAGAGAACTGGCGTTTGATATTCGAAGCACAGACACAATAATACGATGCGCTAATTAGAAGCTAGGGATTTCTGCCTTTGCTGATCATGGCCAAACACAGAATTAACCTTTTCCACTCTTAACTTTGTGGTATTTGCAAACTAGTTCATATACAGAATAATTGCCCTTTCTGCGTCTCTCTGCTGTTCTGGTTATACACCAGCAATTTTTTAGGATACTGACAGTGACTAGAAATTAATTCTGATCAAAATCTTTATATACTAATACAGGAACTTTTCTTCTAAAAAAATATATATAGCTGAACTTCTCAAGGAAAAAAGAAAAGTGCTTCAAACGCCACCTCAAAGCTCTCCATCACCCTCAGCCAAGCTGAAAGATTTTGTGATTCAATTATTCAAAGGACCTTTGGAAGTCTGGCTGGTCTGTTAGAGGCCGAGGAGAGTTGACAGAGTCATCAGTAATGCAGATACAGACTTTCTATCTGGACTATAATGGTTTAAAGACAATAAAAAGTCTCTGCAAATTAGTTGTATCAGATGGGAGACATTCACAGAGTGGTTCTCAGCATCCTGGAGAAGAAAATATGTTTAACAGAAGAACTGAAGAGAAAGTGGTGTGTAATGCAGGTGTGTTTCTCAAAGTCTTTCATTTTTCCTTGCATCAGACTGTGCATCACCTTCCATTGCTCCACAAAAAGAGGACTCTGTAAAAACAGGTATTTCTCTAGCCATTATCATTAAAAGCACTAAATCTTGACAGAAAATAATCCATTTGTTTTTACAACCATTTTCGAGATTTACATAACCAAGAAAACATAATATCCGTTTGTAAAGGCTGGCTGACGTACTCTCCCGTACATGAGGGTCTCACCTGTCTCTCCCTCTGCCACCCCTGCCTCCTCCTCAAGCCCCCAGACGGCTTCCCGAGCTGGGTGTGTCCCCAGGGAGCACCCAGAGCACCCTTTCCCAGTGTCCCCCTCCTCCCTACAGGGGTACAACCCAGTGATGCTACCCTGGCTGCTCTGTAGGCTACCACCACACCAGACCTCTTCAGGGAGCGCTGGCAGAGCCGCACCAGCAACAAAAAGGATGCCAAATTACTGCGATTTCTGTTGTCTGGTGCAAACACATCCCACGGACATGCTCTGCTGCCGCCGTCCCCTCTGCAGCCCAGTGGCAGCAATAGCTGCTTTGCCTGCTAAGACTCCCCAGAAAAGTCTGCTTAAGGCAAAGCCTGCAAAACAGATGGAAAACGCCTTTTTCATCAAAGCCTTTTTATCACCGCTTCTTAAGCAACTAGTCTGCCTTCCCTAAGGGCAACTGAAATTTTAAACCTATCCAAATGGTAACAGGACTGAACTCTAGGTCTCACTCTATGATTTACTAAACACAGGATACCGTGTGCTGGGAGTGGGGAGGGAAAGGATGGGTGCTTTCATCATCGGCCAGTGAGAAGATCTACAGTTTTTAAATGCTCTGCATAAATGGGAACAGTTAAGCAAGCCAAAATCAACACTGGGAGATGAGCGGCAGTTTACAGGAACAATTTATTCTATACATTGAACAAGTTGATCCAATGAATAATTTTTACTTTTCAAACAGCTGTGACATATCAGGGGAACTTATCTGGCGCAGAGCCCTTGGGACAACGACAGAAGATGAAGCAGGAACATGACATAGAAATAGCCTGCTTCAAAACAGAGCAATCAACTAAATGGTAATCACTTGATGGATTATGAGTGCAAAGCAAAAATTCAATTCAGAAAGGAATAACAGAACCCTGCAGAGAACGGTTATCCTATGGTCACCCACAAACCTTGAGGATTT
Source organism: Balaeniceps rex (assembly GCA_013401315.1). Lineage (NCBI taxonomy): Eukaryota > Metazoa > Chordata > Aves > Pelecaniformes > Balaenicipitidae > Balaeniceps > Balaeniceps rex. The sequence continues at coordinate 68,615 of VYZW01009329.1, read as the reverse complement.
TCCGGGGAAGATTTTCTGTTCCATCTCCTCTACTTTAAAGGCCACTTGCTGATGCAATAAACAAATCAGTCTCTACAAACCAAGTCCCAATAGCACCCTGAAGTAACAGACCAATTATTGCAAATATTATCCAATATATTCATGTTCATCCCTTTCCTGCCTTTAACTTATGCTACTGTTCTAGCTTGTTCACAGGCACATCTCCTTTCATAAATGGGATTGCTTCAACAGGGTTCTGTTTACAGAAAGAAAATTTCACACTTCTGAGCACTGATGCGTTCTTTGGGTAAAGGGGCTGGACCGCTTGCTACAATGCCCAAGAGGTGCTGCTCAACGCAATGCAAACTATCACACTGAGAACAGAAAAAGATGGAAACTAGAAAAACCCCGAAGGTCCCAGCTCACCAAATGTAAGAACTGTGCCAAGAAGTGTTGTGATGTGCTAAGGGGACAGCTGATGCCGCCTGATAACATGGAGAGAGGTTAAGACACCTTGCCTCTCCACGTAGCTGGCATTCCCACTACACATCTTGCTGCTGAAGAGCAGTACCATTTGCAACCCTCACCCGGCCCTGCAGTCAGAGCCACCCACAGACATAGTGTTTGCACTACTATGTCTGACGTCTCTTTTTCACAATGCTCTCTCACAGAGCCTTTTGCAAAACAGATTTTTTCGTAAATCCTCCTTAACCTTTGAGAATAATTAATAGTAAGATATCCTTATGGCAGATGCTAGAGGAATTTTGTCTTTCCTGATGTAAAATAAAAAATGCAAGGCCAGAAATTTTGCTCTTCCTCCTTCTTTCCCCCTTATCTATTGCAAACGGTATGATTCCCACTTCGAATGAATTTAATTCTAACATTCCCAAAATACGTTTTATAGCATCGATGCTTATACACAGTCCTAACACATCTGTATGGATAACGTTTAGCACAATATATCTATAAAAGCTGCTGTAAGTCAATTTTAAAGTAATATTTAACTGCCTTTTTCCCCCTCCACATAAAAGTATACATTTTTTTCTAATAAAATATACATTGATGAAACACTTTAAAATGCCTGCACTTCTACACTACCATTACCCCCTTTTCCTCTCACCAAAGAGCCACAGGCTTGCTGTCCTGCTGTTACATATAACCACTACACCAAACAAGATGGGGAACACTTTGCTGAAATCAAATCAGTCTCAAAAATAATCCACAGGGTCAGTTTCTGTTTGTTGTTAATATTTACATGTCAGTCTTTCTGAGCTTTCTGACTCCTCACTTTTTCAAGCTAGAAGCTAACAGAATTGGGAAGAAAAAAGCCACCGATTCCAGACAAGGCTGTCCACAGCCACCGGTACTGCTGAAAGAGGTCTGGAGCCTAGAGGCAGAACCACCTCTGCGATGACCTTCTGCTTCCTGCCAAAGTGAGATACTATATCCCAAAGAGTGGAATTTCCAAACATTAAACCACAGTTTCTATGGCATATGGCCAATAGGTCACAGCACTGTAAAGCACCTCCCAGGGTCTTCCTTGCTACTGCAGCAATCCAGGAGACAAACACCTTCCAAGTGGTGGAGGACCCAGAAAAAGCTGCGGGCAGCAATTGCCACCTATGGTCCTATTGGGGCGGTGGGAGATTTGGGTAAACCCAACCTGCAAATTATTGCTTTGTCTTTTGTTTCCAAGTAGTTTACCTATGATCTGTAACATCATTATAGGAAAAGGTAACCAAAATAGATACTTACATTTTTAATGAAATAAAGACAGAACTTTATAAAAGTGTGGAGATGATATGAAAATAAAAATGGATTAGGAAGTCTTATGAAACTTGTTTTTTTTGATAAACCACTGTCAGCATACAAGATGGTCAATTTAGATGGATTAAAACTGAAGGGAGATATTGGGAATATTTATAAGTACTCCCGATCTAAATGTTTTTCTGAGATGCTTTTAACATTAAACATTCATTGTGCTATAATATGTTTGCTCTATGAGTCCAGGAGTGGGGTTTTTTGTTTGTTTATTTTTAATTACTTGAATGCTTTGCATTTAAAAGAACGAAACCACTGACATAATATATGGTAGCAGAAGGATGCATCTGGCTTAACTGTACTGTCATCTTTAGCATTCTTGTCTGAAATTCAACCTTTTTCATTATGAGAAACTAACTGAACTGTGGCCTGCAGGTATCAAAGGGAAATTGAGAATACACTGCCCAGCCGCTGGCTAGTACTAGGTCCAGCTTGTACTCCAGTTTCTTGTTAGATGGAAACACTCTCCTTGGTAATACATGTATTTCTGTTAGTAACTGTTTATGAAGTGATAACACTGTTGTACAGACTCAAGTTACGTGAAATATGTTCTTGTAGATTTTTAAATAACATAGCAGAGCGTGCTTCTGCCTTTTTTTGTCTAGGAAAATGCTGCTGTAACAAATATTACAAGCAATAATTACCGTGACATAAAACAGCCAGTCACTTATTGTGGGTCTGATATTATGCTCATGTTATCCAGTCTCACACTTCCATGAAGTTTCTCCTGATACTGAGAGGTACATGAACAACAGTAACAGTCACCTGAAGAAATCACAGCAAAAATTTAACTGTGATGAAGATATGTTCTTCATCTTGAAGATATCATCTTCACCACCTTCCATGCTGTCCCCTGGAAGCTGTATTCTGTACTAAACCACGGATGCACATTGTAAAAACTTACCAAGGTCTTACTGAGTAGTTATAAAATGTCCACATTATGGTTGATACTACTAACCTTATTTATACTTCTGCCTACCAAAGATAACACAGACAAGATGGCATCATTTTCCATTACAGAATTCAATTCTCTTCCTATTCCTATATAGAGAAGTAGATTCTTTTCCACTGTTAGTCAACAATGCACATCATTTTCCATCTTTTTTCTATTTCCATACTATTAGCACTGGCCTAACGGTCTAGTTTCTTTGTCTTCATGTAACAAACCTAGAAGCAGCTGAGCATGTGCAGTGCTCCATGATAACAAATCAGAGTTTTTACAGTCACAGAGGCGTTGACATTTAAAGTTTTCGCTAAAATTATTTAAATAATTCCTTTCACACACAACACAGCAAATGGCACCTCCTTCTTTGGAATGGAGGGAAGTCTCAGAGGAGCACTGTTATTAGTTTAGTCTTAAAATGATGCCCACTAGAAACGTAGGCTTGGAGAGCCGAAGGGAACTGCAAATGCGAAACATCCCACTTTGCATACTGTCAGGCAGACAGTCCATAATTTCCATAAATTCAAATATCCTCTCCTCCTCAACTTCTCCCTTGTCATCTTAGTCCCTCTGTCTTGTGACACTCTACTCTGGTTTTCCTATACTCCCCTTTTTTCTTGATGCCGGACTTCCCCTAGCATGCCTGCCTTTCACTACAGCCATCAAAGAGTTTCTGGGAGAAAAAAAAACGCTGCAACAATTTAATGAAAATTCAAAGGTGAAGATAAAAACCCATTAACAAATAAATACATCTTTTAATAAAAGAGGTGCAAAGGAGTAGCTTCAGCCTGTGAAAAGCTAGCAGTCAAGGTATGGTGCCTGCTCAACACCCACTTTCATCGAGTCCTCTCTGCAGTGATGGGCAACCACAGCCTCCTCCTCGCTGCTCTCCCTGAAGCCCCCAGTCAGGATGTTAGCTACGTCAGACAAGAGATGCTGCCTTCACGGGGAATGAGTTACTTCTCCATGAGTCACTGTCCGAAAGCAGCATTCACCTGACAGCAGTTTTTAATACAATACAAACATGAGTGCTTCCAGAGGCAGATTACATTGCTATCCTGTAGATATATTATGTTTTGTGCAACCTGGAGCACTGCAGCTAAACACTACCTTTGCAGAAAATTACTGTGTTTTGAAAATTTACCATTTTGATTTAAGGAATAAGCTGTCTTTAGAATATCCATAATTTCTGACTTTTTTTTTCCCCCAGAAAAATTAAAGCAACTGAATTTATTCTTTCTCATTTGCACATCTCAGTATGGACACAAAAACTGCAATGCAGCTGCAAGTCCCCAGTGGAGCTGACAGCACAGCCTAACTACAGCCTCTTCTCTACCATCACCTTTCGGCTTTTCAAAATAGATGAATCATATTATTTTTCTCTTACTTCCCTTCAACAGTCTCTTCTTACACACACACAGCCTTGATTTTCTTCCCCTCCTCAGCACAGCTCAGCAGGTCACCAATTCCCCCAGCTTGCTTAGGGTAATCTTTACCTTATTTCACTTCCTGTGCAAAGTCCTTATATAATTTCACATTAAGGAAGAGATGTAGGTAGGGAAGTTTTCCTGGATGCACTGTCCATCCCACCTCCTCCTACCTTTAAAAGCCCCCCTTCGCCCCCCCAATCGCACCAGCATGGTCTAGCTGACACGAGTGACTATGGAGGTGCATCTGACAACTTGCCCAGCAAAGAGCTCCCCTGGGCAGTAGGAATTGCACTCTGTCCTCTACGTGACAGGTTTTTGCTGTTTGCACAGCAGATCTTAGCAGATGAGCAAATCTAGGCCAGCATCTTTCTTTACAGCATGCTGTGAGTAAGGAATCACAAGTTTATCTTAGCAGGCTGTGCCATCTTCAATTTGCGAAGTTCTTCCTTTCACTAATGCCAAAGCACTTGGCTCAAACACTTGAGTCAGGTTCTCATCCTGGCAGGAACAAGCTCTGGTAGCAAACCATGTGAGCTGAAGCCCATTACAGCACTAGTATAACGATAGCTTGCTGATGAAAAGCATGACCCCAGACCACTGCAGCCTACCGTCCCTGTTGTTGATGATGTCAAAAGTTTTGTAAATTATCCAATATAGCCCTGATCACTGTGGCTGCAGCTTCAGTAGTAGGTTCAACTCACTCCTTGGTTTGCATTATCAGAAAGATACTGATCACTGACAGCACACAGAGACACCGCCCCCCCCAAAAAATATCAGTGTCTTTCAGGCACTACGCCATAGGGATGAAAGGAAAAAAAGGACCCTGAACTGCTCAACTTGGGACTTTGAGAACTGTGGGATTCATAACTTGGCCAACTAAAACAGATTAAAACAACATTCATGACAAACAGTTCGGAGACAAAGGTGGCACTTGTGTGCTTCAGGAATGACTGCCGATAGTGAAGACACACAGGGCAGAGCCTGTTGCAGAGCCTGCATTAACTGCAATGGCTGGAAGTTTTACTAATGTTTTGATAATGTACACAATTAAATTGGGGTAAATTGGGAAGAGAGAGAAAGAGTACATGTGCATGGGCACAGAAAATTGGAAAAGCATCATTTTATCATTCAAAATTTTTTTTTTGTTCTACATCTCATCTTCCATCCTCCTGCATAGGACCTTGTATTTCAATTTTTGATTCATAAATTTCATATAAAATCAGATAAAGAACCATGCATCAGATGCATATTTGTCCTTCACTTTAAAGGACTACCTTAAAAAGAGAATTGTTAACTTGTAACACCAGAAAAAAACAGTCACATGTTTTTGTCTGTACACGATCCACAAACAGGATCTGCTAATAGAAGGTATTCAGCTATAAACAGCAATATGGAGAGCATGATAAATCACTTTGAAGCAAGCACCTATAATGTCAGAGCCTCCAAAAAACATTTCACAAGCAAAAATATTATTTAAACAATAACACATGCTTTAGGACTGGTTTTTTTTTTTGGTCTTGGTTTGCAACCAGGGCCATGTTTTGAAGAATTGAAAATAAACTCAAGGGCAGATTCAGACTGGGACGGTTTCCGTACGCCTGCTCTCCTCCCTGCTCACTGCCATGCTGAAGGGATGCTCTGTCACAAGGGATACGTCAACCAGCCGATCAGCAAGGCTGTTACGCAGTGCGTCCATCTGTGGTTTCTCTGCTGGCTTTGACTGCTCACCTTAGGAAAGCCAAGCATGTCGGCATCCTTGTTTTGTATTTAAAAGGCTCTCCTTGTTCATTAAATAACTCTAAGAATGACGTTTGTATGACTCCTCACTGCCATACCTGGCTCATAAAGAGCAGGGCATGGAGTCCTGGCAGTACACCACCGTCTGCGTTGCCTCTGGGACTGCAGTACTGGGAACTGGCAAAATCCTACCTTTCCAAAGCAGAAACCCAGGGGAAAAAAAACGAACAAACAAACAAAAAACCCCACCAAAACCAACAGAATGGGAGGTGAAAAAGCAAAGGCTTCATCCTCGACCATTTTATTTTGTCTGACTCTCCATCCAGACTGACATCTGATGACCAAGCATGTTTGTGGTTGAGCTGCACAGCAGAAACCCCAGCCCGGGAGGAGAATGAGACAGCTGCTCCCTCCTGCTCCCACTGGTCCCTCAGCAGCCCAAGCACCCCGTCACTGCGATGTACAAGACTCCCACTGGTCTGAACTGGTCTGGTTTCTGTGCTTCCGCCTGGATAACGGAACTGTTGGTAACTGCAAAGGTTCGTCCCCAGTTTAATGGCATTTAGATAAATATACACCTAAGTAACACCTATGCCTTAGCCAAAGATGAAGAATCAGAAAATACAGATTTTTCAGTTGGATAGTGCTGGGTGTAAACACAGAGTCAAATATATTAAAAAAAAAAAAAAAAAAAAGGAAAGAAAAAAAGCTTTGGCTGACTTCTGTAATTCACACCTTCCTTCAGCATACCGCACTCCCAAGCAACATACTTGAGACAAATTTAAACATTTCTCTATTGATGTGAGAACAGACAATTGTAGCATAAAGCTATGTGTGTTAGGGCTGTTTAAACATATTCATATGCTGTCAACTCCAACAGACAGATGTTGTTTTGGTATCCAGACTCAGAGGAGCATATCTGAATCACCTTAATTGCTTGATGGTGGAAGACCTGTCAAAAATATCATCTTTCCAAAATATTTCATGAAAATCTAAAGCAAATTAAAACTATGTTGCTGCATGTGTGTTGTGTTCACAGTCATGCTTTTTCTGGAATAACCAGTAAATCGAGGCACACAACGTAGCAGCTTGGAAGGACCAGTTTTTCAGAAAATGTTGAGGTGGCAACTTTCCAAAAAAAAGTAAAGAAAAAAAGTTGTTGCAATCAGACAACGTGATCAACACAGCCTCATGCATCACTCTTGAATCAGGGATGCGCAAAAGTAAAGCTGACTTCACATTGTAGCCTAGAGGGCATCTCAGTTATACAGGGAAGCCCAAATGTCTAGTGCAACTTTGCTGCAGTATTATTGCCATGGTGAACAGTCAAGATTTTGGATAATCCAAATGCAGTAATCAAAAAAGTAAGCGCAGCCTTCATTTTTTGATTCCTCTTCTCATTTTTTATTCCTCAAGAATAAGCAGTTTCTTTCTCAGTTGATTTTTTTAAAACTACCATTATTGAAAAAATCACGGAAGACTCACTAGTGTCAGAGAAACGTGATGTTTTAAAAGTTGCCTTCACAAATTTTCACGTGACTTACAGTTCCAAGTATAATCCAGCAAGCAAGGGCTGTAATCTCACCAAATACAACATGGAGCAGTACTTCTACAGTATATGAATTATGTTCTCTAACACTGCAAAATGTTTGCAATAGTAATATCCAGTATTTCTGAGCTGTTATGAGTGTGCTGTGAGTTACTACAATGACAGTTCTGAAAAGGGGTATTTGCTTCAAAAACTGGGAGGAGAGACAGCTATGAAAGAGAGAGACTTTCTGTAATGATTTCTGGCAGTGATCTGAATAAGGTCTGTTCCCAAAACTAAATCACAGGGACAAAATCTGTGGGGTCAATATTTGTCTTTGTTAACTCAAACCTCACTTCAGCTTCAACTTCTATGAACAGAAGTTTGTGAAAAATGAACATTTTGAGAAGCTTTTTTGCAGCCAGAATTTTAACTGTACTCTTAAATCAAGCTTTAGAGTGAGTATCCATTTTCCACTCTTTTTTCCCATGAAGGTTGTGATTTTTACTACTTTATCAGATTAAAATCATGCATCTTCAAGCCGTGCCTTAGAACATGACATAGCAAAGCTGTACGTACAGACTGGAGGATTTCAGCACGTTTACAGGCTGCATTTTCCCACGTTAGACTGCTGGGAGAATTTATTAGCTGAAATTTTGTTTCAGTGGCCCACAGTCCTCAGTACTAAACAAAAAGCAGACATGATAAAAGGGGTACCCTTTTTCCCCCCTATATTTGCACTCCAGAAATATTTCATGAAGTTACATGCTGCCTTTTTCTTCTCTTAGTTAAGATATAATTTGACAAGGGAAGTTTAACAAGTTGAACCACAGCTTGTAAATGTGCAATAGCAATTGATTATGTAATGCTTTTAAAAATTCATTTATAGTGGTGCCAAGAATATAGTTATTGGTGGAAAGAGAAAATAAATACCTGCTCTACTCAGAAATCAGCTGACAGCTCTGGTGAGTTGCTACTTGATTTAATTTCCATTAATTTTCTACTGGAGAAACTCCCAGCAGGGAACACAAAAGACTCAACAAGAAGTTTCTGCAAATACTTGGCTCTGTTAGCCAAGTGATCCTTTTCCCCGTTTTGGCTGTTTTTAAGCCAAATGTGCTAAAATCAATGTTTTTGTGCATGACTGGCTATTCCAAGCCCTGTGGAAACAACCAAAAAGCAGGGTACCACCAGTGCACTGCATGAAATGCTTTGAGAAGTCCTCAGACTGGAAAAATCAAACGGTCAACTAAAAAAAACTATATATTTTTTCAAATATTTTAATTATACTCGCCATAAATATCAAGGGTCTAATCCTGTAAAATTCAGTTTGTGCCAAGAATCTTACCAAAACTCATCGCGCTTTTTTCTCTGGAGCAAAACATCAATCCACCATGAAAATGTCTGTTTGGCATTTATTATAGGATTAAAATACATCTGTATTATGACTTCAGCCCTATAAAAGGGAGTATGATAAATTGTTTTAATTTTATTTATTTAGTTAGTTAGTTAGGAAAATGAAATGCAGGATTAAGCAATAGCTAATTGGATAAATTGCCTTACATTTCCAAACCAGGAAAAAAATGTTCCCATTAATTCAAAACTCCGTTCTGGAAACTATGTACTGGAAAGGGCCACATAAAAATGTACATGTCAGATCACTCCTAAATAACAGTTTTCAAAATGAGAGCTCCTGAAATACTCAATAACTAAACAGGAACACAAGTTAAAATACATGTGTATGGCAAAATACAATAGGAGTTATATTACATATAATATATATGTATATTATATATATATAATATGTGTGTGCATGGGGGAGGGGGTGTACATATATATACACAAGTCAGCTCCAAATTAGCTAGCACAGGTCCCAACAGGTAGGATGTTGCGCGCTGGGGGTGAAGGCAGCAGAACAGAACTCCTGCTCACTCTCTGTGTGACTGCTCAGGATTAGGGCCAGGCAATGGACCACCAGGAGTAATGCCAGCTGAGGAAGTTCAAATCTGCAGCCCCCATCTCCCAGGCAATGTTCTTATGTCTGCAGGAACCTGGAAATCTCAGCTGTACCTCAGGAAATCAAAAGCCAGCTCCTAATTGAAAAACTGCATTGAGTTTGTTAAGATACGAAACCAAGTGGTGATTTCCTTCCTTCCACCTTCAGATCCATCTTCTCCCACCACACCTATAGTCAGCAGTATCGTAAAAAAATACAGCAAACAATAGAAAATAAAAAATATTCAGAAGGCTTTGGTAACAAATCTAGGACAGCCAAGCCTGTATTTAAGTTTTTAAATGTACTAAAATATTGCCTCCAGCTAGATTAATTCAGTTTCCTGGGAAAAAAAAAGGTACAGTTGAGAGCACTGATTATTCTCACTCTCCCGCAAGCCACTTGCAATCATACTTGATTTATAGTTTCCATACACTTCCTTAACGACCATAATTGAGGGATGCTTTTTGGTCACAGCTCTGAAAAAAACCAATTTTGTATCCTTATCAGGACTAGCAGGAAAGCAGCAGTACATCTCCCCCTAAGTCCCTGTGCTCAAAAACCTGAATTTTAACGTCAGTGCCTAGAACTGTGTATTTGTTGGTGCAACACCCAGTGCTGCTCCTTCTGTAGGATCTGCAAAGAGAAGTTTCCATCAAGAAGCATTTGTTTTAAAACAAACAGTGTTTAAAGCATATGTAAGTCTTACAAATCACTGCAATAAGCAATAAAATGTGTTGTTAAAATACAGAGAGCTCCTTTTGAGGATTTTAAACCAAAAACTTGGATAAACTACATTGAGCTTCAGTTAAAGGACTGTTTAGACTAAATACATGCAAAGCTGGCTGGCACAGAATGGGATTCAGCTCCAGTTTAGGACATCTACACTTAGGTACACAAGTGGACTATGTGCCTGCACTCCTACCACTGTCGACAGAAACCTGGTCACAGTAAATAGCGGAGCACAGAGCATGACTCAGCTGACCAAACGTTACAGCAAGGTTAAGATTGGGTTTGCCTAAATTTACGTATCCAGCATCTTTGAGATGCCCTAGCATATCCCCCTGGCTGTTCGCTGCTGCTCCCAGAGCAAGGTCTCAGGCAGTTCCTGGACCACATCCAGAGCTCCGCAGGGGTGCCTCAAATACTTGATGGCATGTAACACAGCACTGGATGCTTATATCTAGCCAACTCCATCTCCCACTTGGTGCTTTCTTCAGGGTAAGATGAACTGACCTCTAGGTCAACCGGCCTCTGTATTGAGGAAATCTCCTGACCGCAGTGACACTGTACGCAAGATACTTAAGTTCCACCATCTGAAACGAAAACCCCATTCTTATTAAGTTTTTCAGAGTAAGAAATGTCCTGCATTTAATTCACACCTATTATCAAGGCACTTGTTGTTGACTGACAAGCTTAATCATAACTACATTCCCAAAATTAAGATCCCTACTATCCTGTAATATTTAGTTCTTTCCAGTAGACCCCCCAAAAGTACAGCAAAAGTATAATAGTCCTCATTTTCCATATGGAAAGACAGCAGCAAAAGAGGGAAGGAGTTTGCCCAGCATCGGCTACACCACCACTATCAGCTGGTGCTACCAATTCAGTAGTGAAACCCAGAGCAGATACCCATCCATCATTACTCCTGGAACCAGCAGCATTTCCCCAACAGCATTTCAAGGCAACTTTCCCAAACAATTAATTACGCTTTACCTCAGCAAAAGCAAGGTGTGGGTTTGTCTCAACACTTCAAATTTGGGTAGCAGGCTTATTTTTGCTTTTGTCTCTGAATGAAAAACGCTTGCTGTCTTGAAGATTAAGTTCATCCTTGAGCACAGCTGTACATAAAGTCCTGTAAAATATTGGAAACTAAATGGCGTTTATTCAACATTACAGGTTTTGTTCAGAGGGACATGCTGGGTTGGTAATGCTGAAGGCATTTTGAGTTCACGTCAGAAAAAGCCTATTTTGGCACCGCTCCCATTCACGGTGTGAAATTAAAAGATTACTATTTTGCAAGTATACAAGCTAGCATGGTACACAATTTGTCTGTTGCAGATAAAGCTGATTATAAGGAAGCGGGTGCTTAAACTGCAAGTCTATTTGCTTTACTCCAGATTTTCCTAATGCTCCAGGAGTGGGAGAAGGACAGGGAGCACTAGCAGGCTCCCAGCTGAAGCATTTCGTAGGCACCAAAGAGCTGTTATCTGCTGCCCGTGCTTCTAGAATATTTTCATGGAGACAAAACACCCCCCCCGTTTCTTCATCTGTTCAAGCTATACAGACTACAAGAATTACAGTAAGTCCTTCTACATCTTCAGTAGCAGGGTTTTTTTATTAAAAACCCACCTGTACTATAGTATACAGAGAATATTCTTCCTTCGCATTCAGGGAAGAGAATGGGTAGTACAGCATTTCCATACTCTTAATTGGCCCCTGTGATTTTTAGAAAATGATGATTTTCTAATTTGGAAACTTTTTAGAGAACTTACTGATAGAACCAGCTTAGTCTTTGAATTTAATTACTTCCCCCCGCAACATGCTCTTTTAGTATTAGTTCCCAGCAAAACATTCACCTGTTTGTCCACTTTCGGGGTATTCAGCCAGACNCATGGAGACAAAACACCCCCCCCGTTTCTTCATCTGTTCAAGCTATACAGACTACAAGAATTACAGTAAGTCCTTCTACATCTTCAGTAGCAGGGTTTTTTTATTAAAAACCCACCTGTACTATAGTATACAGAGAATATTCTTCCTTCGCATTCAGGGAAGAGAATGGGTAGTACAGCATTTCCATACTCTTAATTGGCCCCTGTGATTTTTAGAAAATGATGATTTTCTAATTTGGAAACTTTTTAGAGAACTTACTGATAGAACCAGCTTAGTCTTTGAATTTAATTACTTCCCCCCGCAACATGCTCTTTTAGTATTAGTTCCCAGCAAAACATTCACCTGTTTGTCCACTTTCGGGGTATTCAGCCAGACTCTCCCCCCTAGACCCCAAACCCAAAGCTGAAAGGGGGACACAGTGGTATTAGAGTAACCAGGCATAACTCAACCTCTTCCTCTACTTAATTTCAGATTTCTCTGTATTTGTATTGCTTGCTGTACTACAGGTACTAAGATACATGCATCTAAAGGAAGTGGCTAAAGTACCTTACGTCAGGAATGAATAAAGCTATAAAGCTGTTAGAGATAGTAGCAATAATTATGGCTTTAGAAACAGAGAAGTTCACCCTGTCCTCATCTCAGAAGGCAGGTGTTGCACCGAAGCAGAAGGTACCAGGTACCTATGAGAAACCAAAATAATGTTGAACATTTATCCTGCATTCTGCTTCTTAGAGAGGTCCCAAAGTATTTTTCAGATGCTAGGCACATTTCTGCGCTCACCATTTGCACCCGACACCTCAACCTAGTATCTTAATCTTTGGAAAAATCTGTTAAACATGTTTCTGAGGAGGATTTCACTGAATGTAAGTATACAAATCTGCTAACACCTCTAGCCCATGGCTATGCAGGACGCTGAGTACAGCAGCAGCAGTTCCCAGGTACTTCATCTGATTTTTAAACGGCTGCTCTGACCCATCTGCAAAATGGCATGATTTCTATGAAGAAACCCAGACTGGATCTTCAGCTGTTTCAGGAGACCAACTTCCTTCACAGTGGAAGCAGAATTTTTAAATACTTTTTAAAATTTGTGTAAGGAAAATCCTAACTATCTTATAATTAATGCAGTCAGATTCCTGGAAAGAGTGAAGGACAAACCTATTTAGTTCTGAGATATTTTCTCACGGATTATTTTTTAAAAATTAATAAATAATGAGTCTAAACATGACCTCTAGAAATAGAAGAATACGCTTGTTTTTTCTAACAGTCCAAGTTTTATATTTAAATTCTTATTAGAAATGAAAACCCAGTTATAGAGTGGAAAATACAGCCTTGTCAATGCTACACTGTCACTAAACAAGAAACATATATATACATATACATATNCCCTCCCCGATGAGCTCATCCCCTAGCAGTGCAAATTAGAATGACATCATGCTTGCAAAGCCACGCGTGCGCTCACGCTCACACTCACTCATTCCCTGTCTCCTCCTCCCCACACAGGATTTTTGCTGCTTTTTCACATAGCTTTTTCCAAAAAAGATCATTATATACTGCTATTCCTAGGTAGAAGGAACAGAAGCTGGAGGACCTGCCGCTACCTCCATGGGTTTTGTCCTATTAGGTCTGCCACAGCTTCAGCGCAGACAGAACAAGAACACATCCTTCTATGTGGCAAAGAATGAAA
>VYZW01009329.1:11333-54262 GCA_013401315.1 Balaeniceps rex | reverse complement strand
TAAGGAGCAGGAATGGGGGGAGAGAAAAAATACCTGCTTATCCTTTTGGGAATGGTAGACATGCCATTTTCTAACAACATTGCGGAAGCAAAATAGAGTTCACTCTTTTTTGTTTTGCACTGATGCTTGATTTTATTNGAAAAGAATGAAACTGCATATTTATCAGTCCAGCTCAAAAAATACTTTACATGCCTTTGAGTAAGATCCACAAGTATTTTTCAAAGGACTGCTCAATGCTTTTACTTGATTTTCATCGACCATGCAACTTCATGACCTTTTGTTCACAAAAATGCTCTCAAAACCAGGTCTCAAACAGATGCGTTTGAAAAACAAAGCATTCATATAGCCATGCTGTTGAAATCTCTCATTTCTCTAACCCTGTTTTAGTTAGCCACCAGACACTTAAGGCGCAGATACAAAAATATGCAACATAGGTGAATGGTCAGAACCTATTAATAACGGGTAACTTAACAGACAAACTAAACAGTTAATAACAAGCCCCTAGACAGAAATAATGTATGGGAAAGAAATGCTCAGAGAACCATTTTTATACTAACCTGCAGAAATCCAGGGTGTTTTCCTAATTGTCCATTAACAGAAAGGGCAGCTGCATTTGTTTACTCTTATGAATATGCTAGCCCAGGTCCATAACAAGCTTAGTAACTTCAGCAAGCACAGTAAGCATTAATATTAACAAGCTCATTTAGGTCTATTTCATACTCTTCAATAATTAAAGTTATTGTTTTACTGGAGAAGTTTATAAAATTACTGATTGCAGTAGAAAGCACAGCTCAGTTGTCCGATGCAGTCAGCATACCACTCAACAAAACAAAATTGGAAACAACTCTCAGTCTCATAGCATCTACTGGTCTGGTAAACAGCCCACGCAAAGATCAGGTTTCTTTCTTCGTATTGAATAAGGGCATACTATATAAACCCCCATATGAGAATGTAATGGGGAAGAAATATAATCTAAGAAAAGTTTGAAACCTCATCACTATGTATTCCTCGCAAGACAAAAAAAAAAATAGGCTTTCTGCAATTTTGAAATTTTAGACACTTTTTTCTGTCCACTTGTAAAAAGCCTTTATAAAAAACAACCTAAGTTAACATGCCCAAAGTTAAGTAAGGTAGCTTTAATGTGCAGTATCACCTCTTGCGTTGCAGTCCAGCTCAAAACTGAGGGACCAGGTTTCTGCTCCATGTGAGTGACAGAATATGGCTGCAGGAGGTTTACAGGCTTGCCAGTTGTAACTCGAGATTGCTGGATTTTCTAGGCTTCATGTTGCCTGTTGAACTATGTTATCTAAAATCCACAGTTTGAAGAAAAAAAAAAAGGGTATACGGTGGATTCTCGATAACGTATGATGAGCTTTGCAGTCAGCAACATACAGGAGAATTAAGAGAGGCCTCTGAAGAAAAAGATTATACCTTTTTAGATGCACAGGAAAAACAGAAAATGAGAAGAAACCAAACACAGATAAGATACAGCAGCAGTGCACTTGACAGTGATGAAGGATGTGGGGCAGCAGGATGCATTCAGAAGTCAGTACCACACGGCCTAAGCCAAGATAAAAGGTGCACGACAGCAAGAGGGGTCTTCCAGCCACCAAGAAGGCATGGCAGCACACCTCAGAGGGGAACACAGCCGGGGTGTTCTGAAAGTGTTAGAAGTGTCTGAGGAGCACTTGGAAAAACCAAGAAAGGAATCAGTCAGAGGACACAAGGAGAGTGGCTGCAGAGAGGCAAAGGACCGTTGCAGCCTGACACGACCTGCCTGGTGCGGAAGCAGAAGAGGAAAAAGCCAGACTCTTACGTTAGAGGACTTTTTTAGGTGAAGGACTTTAGGACGATGACTTTGCATAGTGTTTTTAGTGTCTAGTACAGTGGTATTATTCCTGGACTAGGACCTTTTTCAGATACTAACATAAAAATAAAACAGAAAAGGATCATCGCTCACTGAACTGCAGAGTAATTTTTCCATGAATGAGCAGCAAGCATCATTATTTCAAACTAATGCAAGTCCCAAATACGTTTTCAGATATGAGATTAAAAAACCTAAAATACATATGCCCAGAAAAGAATAAATGCATCAACAAAACCATACTTTAGCAATAACACTGCACTGGCAAACACTACTACAAAACACCAAATCCAAAGCAAAGGATTGCAGGCATCTCCCACTGGGGCTATCTGATGGAGCAGTTCAAAGTCCCCGTGGTGAATGGCAAGGGAACCAGTAGAGGTTCATACCCCAGTAAGACAAGGCATGATCCCCTCAGAGGGGGGAATTTCTGTGGGACTCATACAAATACAGGATGCAGTAAAGCAATGCCTGAACAGACGCTTCAGCTCATCCGTGAATCTCCTTCCACTCCGAGGAATCCTGCCTAGCCTTCTCACGTAAACATTTGCACGGTGATATGCTCAAGATTTCAGAAAATAAGAGGAAAACAAGCCAAAACATCCCTTCTGATCCAAGTGCAGATTTTTAAATCTTGTAAACAGACTTTGTATTATGAAGAATTGTTTGGAAATCTCCCATCTTAGCATAAAAGTCTTTGGCAATTAGCCCACTGATCCAAATTCTGTGGCTTCATTCCACCACAGTTTGAGGATACATACTTATCCTTCAATATTTACTCTTCTTATAATGTCAAACAGCTTGAACCTCTCTCTTCTCCCCCTCAAAATGGGATGCTTCAAATTAATCTGGACAAAGGCTAAGAAGAAAGAGAAAGTTTAGATGAAACAACAGATCGTTTCATCTCTCTACACTATTACTTTGCCCCAGAAGATGCTAACAAAATGCGTCAGTAATGCTTCCGCTTAAAAAACCTAATTTTAGATTTGTAATGTAGAAAAAAAAAACTTTTTACTTAAGCTCTTCCCCATCTTCTTTCCATCTGCACACAGCAGCAGAAAAATTTAATGCAATTTAGTGACTAATGGCATGGAATTTTAATCTTTAGTGATTGATAAGCCTCTCCAAGCAGAAAATAAGTAAATGAAGAGTTACAATATGGAAAAACTCTATTGACATAGAAGACTTGTATTTCTGCTGCTTTCAAAATATGCACAAAACAATTCTCACTTGGATAGTCAAAGTGATAGGCACACTTTGATTACTTATTAATAATGCTTTTAAAAAAGAATCTAATTCTGTAAAAGTTCTTCT
The DNA here is from genome assembly GCA_013401315.1 of Balaeniceps rex. Classification (NCBI taxonomy): domain Eukaryota; kingdom Metazoa; phylum Chordata; class Aves; order Pelecaniformes; family Balaenicipitidae; genus Balaeniceps; species Balaeniceps rex. Next base: position 51,084 of record VYZW01009329.1, on the reverse strand, counting down.
GAAAATCTATGGAATGTAAAACATATCCCTTCTGGGGATTGTTTCAATGATACTACTACTATATACATATATATATATATACACACACTCACACAGAGACAGCAAGTATAACTTATTTACAACTTTTTAAAGGATGGTTTAAAAAAAAACCTCACAGAAGTACCATAATTGCATGCAAGACTTGCTTATGTGGCTTTTTCATAAAGGTATGTATTAATTTACATTTCTTTAATCTGCATAACACAAGATCGGAGGCAGGGACCACTGCCAGTTTCTCGCAGGCGGGGATCTAAACCGTAAGATGCAAGATGGGCAGGTGCACCATCACCAGCTGCAAAAGAAGGTGCATGCCCAAAAACGGACGGAGGTAGTCAATCTGTTGTGTAACATCAGGCAGAAGTGGCGCTTTAAGAAATATTTAAAGACCTGTGGAACAAATCAGGTTGTGAAAGCCACGGGAAACATGCAGCTCGGCACAAGGAAAGTATATGGAGAATAAGCAATAAAGGGACTTTTGGATGAAATAACTAGAAAGACTTCAAGAGTTAAGATAGTCAGAAGTAATCGGAGTTGGACAACACAGAAGGATAACCAGCAAAGAGAGGACTATGTGCCGAGAGGTGGAAGTAAAATCACGGCCGAGAACAGAGCCTTCACCACTGATGTAGGTCCTAGTGGACCAGAAAACACATCCAGAGGTGAAAATGGGAGGGAACAGATTGCCTGGGAACAAAATGGGCAATCTGTAGGACAAAGCTTGGAGAGACACGGAGGCACCAGCAGAGGTGCTGAAACACCAGTGGGCAGAGTGGAAAGGCTCCTTGGCTAGTGCAGGATTTCAGAAACCATCAGAGAAGACAAAATTGCGCTTCCTCACTGGCCACTCTCTGCTTGTACAGTTTCTCTTCGATGTGTCAGTGAAGCATTATAAAATATTGCTAATAAAAGATGAGAAAGAAAATCAGCCCAGGTCTTGTGATGGCCTGGTTAAACAGGGAACATCACCAATTCACTAAAGCACAGCTCTAGTCAATATTTTAAAAAAAGGGTTTTAAAATAGAGCCAAGTTACTGGCTGTTCTAAACATGCTTATTGTCCAGTTAAAGATAAATAGCACTGGCATAATCAGAATGCTAACTCTGCTCTTCTAAGCTCCTCCTGTTCCTAACATCTGCTGTAAAAAGAGGGGTTTACTTTGGTTAAAAACAGCTTTTCCAGTTTCAATAAGATAAGGCAGTACTGTATTTTGGGGAGCTCCGTTACTCCGAACTTCACCTAATACATGCTTGCTAGATACACAACAGACAAGAATTGCAGGACACCAATGTGCTACTTCCGATCATCGCATCAGTCACTAAATATGACGTTTTCTTTTGCTGAACAATGCACTTAAATAATCATTTATTTAGCTCTGCTTCCTTGGACTAACAGCAGACTGTCACATTTCAAATACAATTTTGTTTTCTTTGGACTCAGAGGTTTCCACTATGTGGAACAAGAAAGATGAGTTTATCAGACTGAGATTAGAGTCTTTTAAGCATTTCCACACTATTCAATCCTTGCGATGGGAGGCTTAGTTTGGAGAGTCTTGCTGAACAAAAGCAAAGCACTGTGAGAGACTGGCAACATAAGGCATAGGAACCACTGATGCTGCACACAGACACTTTTACCACTGTGACTGATTGACGTGTATTTTCTGTAGTACTATTTCATTTATTTATATATACTTTTAAAATATGCACACACGCTGTATAGCCCATTTTAAGTCGCCCAGAAGCTATTTTTTCAGCAAATTAACCTAAAAAAAAATTCTCTACAATGCATTCTCTTAGATGCTTCTTTGACGGACATTTAAAGCATGACCAAATTTGCAGCTGTATCACAACTAGAGATGCCACAAACAAAGGAAGATCTGAATAAGCCGAAAGTAAGATGGGTAAATTAGAACAAGAGTTTTGAAATTATTATGCAGTTGAGAAATGGCCTGATGCACAAAAATTTATACTGCCCATACAGCTTTGAGAAGAAATTCTTCACCTTCTCTCTTACATCTCTAGCCGTAAGATAAGGGTGCACAGTAAGAGGAAAAAAATATACATGATGCAATGCAGTTGATCTCAATTATCTAGCCCTTCATTTAGCTTCAAGTACCCAACTACCTCGGACCTCCAGCACACTCATGCACCTTGCACTGTGGCTGGCAGGGCAGAGCGACCTGCGTGGAGCCACACAGCAAGTCCTTGCAACCACCTTCCAAAAACACTTCCAAATCAATCCCTGCTTCCGAATCAGTTATGCTGATTTTTAAAGAAGACCTATAAGCAGGGCGGTTAGTACCTCTGCACCTTTCAGGCTTTTGTCCAACTGGGTGTAACGGCTGCATGACTAACAGCTAAGCCAGACCGCTCGCTGCGGGCAGTGCCTCCTCCGTCCCAGGTATTGCCCATCCCTCAGTGACAACACTCCTAGAACCACAATTTACTTAATAGGTGATTGGTAACAATTCTTTGTGAAGCTTTGCGAAGCACAAACTCATCTCAAAGTTTAAAAGGTACCCTGCCTTTTTAAGCTCCTCTAAAAATCCTCTCAAGCAAATTCACTTCAGCCCAAACATTTGTGAGATTGGGTTTGACCCAGAGGGACGGGCAGGTTTTTTATCTGGAGCATTTTAGCTAAATCCATTCGGCAGTTTGAGCTCTACATCTATAAAAACACACCATTTTTTGCCATATGTTATACTAAAAAAAATTTATGTGCATATCAAATCTGAAATGACTAAACGTGACTTACTCTGTCTTAAAGATCTCATTGAGAATAAATGTGTTTGAAAGAAACTAGTGAAGTCTAGCTCCCACCTTCCTCCTATGAGCATGCAAGAAGGATTTTCAAAGCCTGCGGAGTATCAGCTGTAGAAAGTGGCCAGCCCCTCATGCTCCTCAGAGGTGACCGGCTCCATGTTCCCCTAGCAGGGTTGCTTGCTTGCACCTCATTTCTGTAATGCATTTCAGTTACAATACACAGTGCTAACTTAGCCAGCTGAAATGACCTCTGGCAGCTGTAACCTCTTCTACAAGCGCCATCGGACTCCAAAGATTATCAAAGTCCACAGGTATTTTCTTTGTTATTTTTTATTTAATTGAAAGCAAACAAACTAGATGTAATTAATCATTGGAGCTAAGAGATTATGTGGAGTCTACTTCCCTTGAAATTTTCCTCAGGAGTCAGAGTGACTTGGGAGCCAAAGTCCCATTTTTAGTAATTCTTCATGAGGCTTAGGCTGATAAGTGTGTAACTGCTGAAAACACAGTACAGGTGCTTTGAACCCCTCCACCTAGCAGCAGAGGAGTCACCGAGCTCATTCCTGTGGCCTGAGCTGTAGAGAACATCAAACTCATGAACATGTGTTTTCTTACCCGAAAAATGTATCCTTCTTCTGCTACTCACTTTTGTATTTGGGGTAAGTGAGGTATAAGGGTTGGTATCACAGACGCTAAATTCCTCATAAGGTAAGCTACAAAAAAATAATGACTGATGCTTTTATTCTTCTTTTAAATCTCTACTGCTGTGAAATACACTCTTCTGTTTGAAGATCAACCTGACTGCAAAATCAGCTTTAAACCAGATGAAAAAATAAAAATCTCAGTTCTTCATCCCCAGACCACTATTAAAATTTGCTGTTTAACACCTCATCTGGACTGATCAGAGACTGGCAATAACCTAAAACTGCTATGTGCAGCAGGATGCATAGTTGGAATCCACTGCCAAGGCTAACTGCTCTGTGGTGTCCATCTAGACAATTCACTTACCCCAACATTTTCAGAAAGCGGATGATTCCCAGGTTTGACAAATTCATGCACAGGTCTCACCACAAAACGTCCCAGACAACTGCAAGTCTGGGTGCTCGGTATCTTTAAAAGCCACGTTTTACATGACTTGACTTAATCACCCAAAGTTAAAAGGTTTTAAAGAAATAAATGACATTTTAAGAATGCATGCATTTGACCATCCTTTGAATCCAAACATGAGAATAGAAAAAGCATTTTAACATCTAAGAGAAACCACGGGCTTTTTTTTTTTTTTTAAGGCTATTAGGCATACAAAAGGCAGGAATGACACAGATTTTTTTATAAGAGGGGGTGCAAGCTTTTATATGGAGTAGAAGGTATTTTACTTGGGTTTGGATCAGAGGTTTTTCCCTATTTTTCAACTGGACTTTGAGGTGGGATTTCAAACGAGGGACCTCAGAAGTATAAATGGGGCATAAAGTTAGAAACAGAAGCTGGCTGTTGGGAGTCAGAAGAAGGAGGGCAGGACTGGCAGTCAGGAAGTCTCCACTTCTAATCCTGGTACAGCCCCCGCCTTGCTGGGCAGCCACTTCCTCCTGCTGTATCACTTCTTGAACATCTTTAAAGCTGTTTTGCTTACTGTTCTGTGTTATTTTAGAACGTTAGTGTCTGTACAGCACTGAATCATAAAAATGCTGTACTAAGCATTATTATTTTTATTGTCAGCACAGTTGCTATCCTGCACACATTGAAGCAGACTTGATAAATTTTGAAGGTATCACCATCTGAGTAATTTTTTTTTCCCCAAAATAAATTGTCATCTCCCTGTACATGCATGAAGTTCAGTTATAAAGCAGAAAGCATCTTCTCTTCTAAATTATACAGCACACTAATAAGATGCACTGCAGTACATAAGTACGTAACAGCGCACACACACGGCCAAGGGAAAGTACACGGGAAACGATTCATATCAAATGTAGTTAGCAAAGCAGCCATTCTCAGTATGATTAAGTTTTGGATGCCATGTGTTTCAACTGGATGATGCACCTGAAAATACTCAGTAGGAAACGGTCCTTCACTTTTAACAGGGGGTTATCTGTTCAACCATCCCCAGGTCTAACTTCAACCCAATTCCCACTGAAAACAATTACAGTATCCTTGGAAGGGGAAGGGAAAACAGAAATGAGCTCTGAGACTCATCTACAGCACAGACTTTTTGAATTCATGTTTACAAGGCTTTACAGATATGCATATATATTTTATATATACTAGACATATATATACTTATACAAAATGAATGCTTTATCACCGCTCTTTTGCAATCTGGAGTTTGTCAAAACCCATCTAGTGCATCACTATTCAAATGAATAGTAATCAAGTTTCAAAGCCGCACGGATGGACGGTTGCCAACCCCCCACTTCCTCTTGAGTGTAAAACAATGCATCTGCTTTATACCTGCTGTAAACAAACTGCATTCAAAGCGCCGAATCCTCAAACCAAGCCTCCCTACCTCCAGCTACACTCTGCTGTCGGGAGCCTACATCCATTTTGGGGAGCACAGAGGGAAGGAGACGTGGGCAGAAGGAGCTGCTGAAGTATTTTAAGCATTATAAAAAAGAGACAACTCAGTTTAAACTGCAGAGCTAGCAGTGGTGGTAAGACTATTGCTTTTACAAGTGAACAACAGATATGCCTTCTCTAAACTAGTTTTAGTGCCATCCTTTAGTGGACAAAAGTGGCATTTCTGGGCTTCCAGCCATGCATGAACTACAGCAGACTGGGTGGGGTCCAATGCTGAGCCCATACAATGCATTAATGTGGAAAATATTACACTCCCTTTCCCAGAAAACAAAAGCTGGATTCAGTTTTCAGAACCTGTTACTTCTATTACCATGTGAAAATAATGGGGAAATAATAATAAAGCCACAGAAAATGTTGATGCTTAAAGGGCACGATCCACAAATTCCTCATGAGCAACACAGAAGCCACAGGCATCTTTGGCTGCTGCTTGTGATGTGCTCAAGGGTTGCTGCCACCATGCATCTCTGCTGACTGCCGTCAGTTCCTTTCCCTTCCCATCCCATCCCCAACCTGACCCCCCAGATCCCTGGAAGGTGCCTCAATCCCTTGCCCTTGGCAAAAGGCCAGAGCCTGAACATCTGTGCCACCATGAAATTGGGATATTAAGCCATGGGACGTTCATTTTCAACTTTATTCATGCAACCCATATTAGATAGCGATTGGATAAAAGGTGTCCCTTCCACTCACCAAAAAGAGATTGTCTTCCACTATGTAAAATAATGGGGGCGGGGGTATGTTGTTCTCCATGCCCATTGGGGTATGGGGAAGAAGCAATGGATGTAAAAAAACAATGAGGGAGGTTTTAGCTGTAATTGGAAAAAATTCTAGCTGTAAAAATATTTAAACGCGGGAACTGACTGCCCTTCTGAATGATGACCTGTCAATAGGTACCAACTTTTAAGAACAGATTAGACAAACAGTTATCAATAGGGATACGTACAACTGATCTTGCTGGGGGGCAGGTGAAGACCTATATAACCTGTGGAGGAGCTTCAACCTGTATTTTTGCTGTTCCAATGCTGTAAATCAAAATATGCCAATATCTATCATATCTTCTAAACACAGCTCTGAGGCAACAGTATTTAAGCTACCAGTATAATAAGTGAGCAATTATTTGGCATAGATGATGATACAGGAAATCTGGCAATACACCAGAAATAAAACATGCAGTCACGCATCTCCTAAAAGATAGAGTTTGGGAAAGTATTCAGCATATTTTTAAACAGAACATGGTACGAGTTTAAGGTTGTTAAAATCTGTTCCAATATTTTCCATTAAAACAACAGCAATTCTCTCTATCAACAAGACAAGGCTCTGAGGTAATAACAGCATATCCAGTTCTCCCATCAAGATAAACTCTAACATAAAGTGAGAATTAACTCTATGTACATACATACACAGATGTTTCAAGGAAATAAATATTTACCAATCACAGCGTAGCTTTCTGTAACATCTTTTATAAATCCCACGATGGTCAGACCTTGTTTTCATTGAAATCAATGGGGGAAGATGTATGGTAGGAGAGCCAATTTCCTTCAGAGGAGCTACACTAGTTGCAAGAGCAGCCCACTGCATGTGCAGCTTGGCATTGCTCACTCCATCTCCTGCTCTCGTCCTCTAGAGGTAGCTGCCCTACTGGGTAACAAACAAAGCTTTCTGATAGCCTAAAAAGGGCCTGGTTTTGTATGCAGGGTGCAACCAAGGTGCCCTCAAACTTGTAAAACATAATTTCAATAACAGGCACCCACTCACGTTGTGCAGAACCGGCAGAATGGGGTCCCCATACTCCTATGAATGGGCTTGTGTAATGGTCTAAAGATAACCATGCATGTTTTGGGCTCAAGTATAATGTAAACAGAAAACAACTCATTAGACTGAGCAATATATACTGACAAAACGGGTTTAGGAACAGAGGAAATTAGCCATAATGTTTTTTATTTGGTTGGTTTTGTTTGGGGTTTTTTAGGGTTTTTTGTTCTGTTTGTTTGTTTGTTTGTTTTTTAAAATAGAAAGATAAGCTTCTTCAAAGTCTAGTGTTTTCTTTAGGTTGTACTGTTTACAGAAATCGGTAATGATTTGTCCATCACTGCTTATATAAGGAAAATAATGTGCATGTTGTTTGTAGCCTCACCACAGGTGTTACTCAGCAAATTTTAATTATCCTGTTAGTGTTGTACAGAAACATATCCTAGCATGTATACATGTCTGCCCTTGCTTATGAAAGTTTGTTACTTTTGGCTAGATCACAGAAATGAAGATACTTACCACCAAGCAAAGCAGATTTTGACCTTTAGTCTGTTGTTCACTGTTCCCCCCAAACAAAAATCGAATATAATCGGCTTATATAACAAAAGTTGATAACTTCACAAAAATAATAGTCAAAAAATGACAACTGGGTTCATGTATTTCGTTAGCCAGATTTGCTTTCTCCCAGCTACTTCCTTCCCTCCACAAGCTTGCACTGCTCTCAGGAACCTTCCTTCCCAACACGGTAGGGCAGGCAAAGGTTACCTGGGTATTTTCCAGGCACACAAATACACTCAGTGCATAATATGAGAACAGGAGCTTTTAACCATGTAATTCCTTAATTCAGCACAATACAATTTATCCCAAACATTGTTTATCTTATATATCATAGAAGCATGAGGAGAGAGTCATTTCAGAGTATTTGGAAGTATATCTTTTGGAGAGGAAGAAAAATTTATTCCTCATTGGAACTGAAGGGAAGGTTTTAGAAGTCCAACTGTGAAAAATGTAAAGTATTTGAAAGAAGGTGAGGTTTTGAGAGTTGCTGGTGTTTTTAAGGGATGGCTGGAGCAGCGGCATAACCACAGAAGGAAGAGCACGGGGAGAACAAGTGGGAGGAAGAGAATACGCAGCAATAGATGGGTAGGTGGAAAGCCATATAGCACAGTGAGTCAACAGGAGATTTTACAAAGCAGGAGGGCAATCTAGGCCAGATGCTTTGTAAGTTCCCATGACATCAAGGGATACATTTAGCTCGGACAAGCTTTAATTTAAAAAAATAGGTAAGAAAAGCAGAAACACATAGAATGGCTTAATATTTGCCCCTCGATGTAGGGACGGACAGAAGGACGGGTTGTTTTCAGTTTTGAAGTCTGACTAAAGATTTATCTTCCATACTTCCTGTTTCTGATATATTTCATAGCAGGTAAATAAGCCATACTTCTAGGACCACAGAGAGGCAAATAACGATAGAGTACTTTAAAAGGCACAGATGGCACTGAAGGACTGTGATGAATGGGGCTCTTTTATGAGGGTTATATTTTACCAGACACATACAATAAAAACTACCTGATCTCCTCAGATGTACCCGAGCAGGCCCCTCCATCTCGGGGGGATTTCACGGGTGAAACGAGGACAGCATCTACCGCTGTGGGGGCTCAGCTGCAACCATGCTGCTGAGGGGCAGCAGCTGCTGAGACCTCAATCCTTGTCTCGCAGAAGGAAACCTCAGCAGTGCTGGGCAGCGCTGGTACGTGGGACATCTACTGACCCCTCATGGTTTCTTTCACAGCAACCACATTTTTCCTGGGCTCATAAATCCAGCTTCCCATCACAGATATGCTGCCTCTCCAATTCCTCTGCCATAATAACGACAGGCAACTCAATTAATACTGTGAACAGTTTGGGCGTCTGCACAACAGGTTGCCAAAAAAAAAAAAATCCCAAGAAAAAAGAAAAAAACCCCAAAGATAACTAAGAACATTTGCTGCATAATGTAATTCAAAGCTTCTATCTGTAGGACCAATATAAGCCATATTTATTAACATTGCACGTTATGTCTTAATTTAAGATGTGAAAGCTTGGTTTTGTACTGCTTTAATGTTAATGATTTATTCTAAGTGTAGTACATATCCAGTTTATTTTGGCAAGACCTTTATTATACATTCCATGTAGATTTTCTCTCCAAGCTTCTTACTCAGATCAAAACATAGTAAAATGACAAAATTGCTGCATTCCCCTGCATATGTTTGCTTCAGAGATTAGCAAGAGATAGTCATGTATCTTCCTTTGTAATACTTTGAACTTCTGTCAACATCATCGTAAAATATATACCACAAAATGTAAGTAAGTGTAACCACAAGCCTTTTTATGTGACATGTTTTAAAGGGCTTTCAACATTGATTAGATTTCTACTATTGCTGTTATTATTATTCCTGTGATCTAAAAGTACTCTAGCTAGGTACCAGAAGTAGAAACACTAGTTTAGAAAGGTTAAATATCAGCACGGTATTTCTGAGGATATCAGAGATGAGCACATAAGTATGTCACACAAACAGATGCTCTGATTATATATATACACACACGTATATTATATATTATATATAATATATATTTTTTATATATATATATTATATATATACACACGTATGTGTATATATATACACATAAAAAATAGTATTGGCTGCCAGGAAAAAGCAGCCAAAATATTCTTTCTAAATCATCGGCACAGATTTATCAGGAAGTGGCATCAAACCTTTTTTCACAGACACTTTTCATTAGAAAGAAATATCAAAATAGGCCCAGCACATCCTCTTCAGCATCTTTTCCCTCCTCACCAGCCAGGTGAGGAATCACCTTGCACCAAGCCATCAGGCACACAGTGCTTCCCGCTCCACACGGTACCTGGCAGCATGTGTGCGTGTGTGTCTTACTTCACTGCCTGTCTCAGCTTCAAGGGAGGAATGAATCGGACATTCATGGTGAAAACAAAAGCAATGATCTAAATTAAGATAAAGGGGGAAAGCAGACAGACACAAGCAGGGAGCTTAAGTTTGGGAGCACAGTATGGGATGAAGAATGTCCTTCATGCACAAAATTAAGTAAAAGAGGACTAAGTAATGGGGGTTTTCCTGGGAAAAGCTTTACCTAAACACAGGCTTTACTTCATTATAAAGCTGACCATAATGACAGTACATCTGCTGCTGGTGGAAATATCACCCTCTGTCCCTCCTCAAAGAAATGGCCAAGACGTTAATTTTTGGCTAACAAACCAAATCAAATGAGGAACAACAGTACTACAATATAAGAATAACTTATTAAAAGCATCAATTGGCTCTTGAGTCCATCTACTATCTGGAACACTGCTATTACTAAAAACATCCATGTGTCAACACAGTAGCAGCCTCAATGCAGTATGCCAATGTTGACACTGCAGAGGACAACGATTTCCATAGGACAACAGCTCAGGTGTCCAGCCACACGTGGGCTTCTGGTACGCTCCTGAAGAGAAGCAAAGGACAACTCTCAGATACCTAGAATTTAGTATGATGTATAACTAAAGAAACACTCTGCTACTGTATTCTGGCAATGTTATTCTATACTTTTTCCCTCAGTTCCCCAAGGAGGCTATTTTGAAGATGTGGTTATCAAACAAACCATTTCACATACACACCCACTAACAGCGAATGTTTTATCCCAAAATGAGAATGAAGTTATGTTTCTAAACATTGGCTCTACACAAAGTGTAACATACATTTGCTTGCGAATGTTAAATATTTTTAGCAAAATGTCTCATCTCATTTCATCTTTTATTCTATGGATGGAAGAGCAAGGTACTTCGGGATGTACTTTCTCTGCTGGGACCGCTAATAGCAGAAGTTCATGTTTCACACACAACTTCCTCCTGGTCCACTGAAGATGGTACTACCTCTGTCCTGTTCACTGGGTACCAAACACAGACCGCCCAAGGTTACTTGGCAGATGCGGTATCAGATCACCTGCGGGGATTCCTGTGGCAGAATTTAAAATAGAGACGTGCAAATTTGCAAAACTCCTTATGTAGCGAGTTTGACTAGTGTACTTGAAGAACAAAAACTATTTTTTATTGTTGGCTTGAGAAAACTGTGAACTAGACATTCAGCATGTATTAAAAATACACTGAACACAACAGGTTAGCTCTTGTGAACTTCCAAAAAGCAGCCATTCAGCTGGGTATGGAACTACATTTCCACAGGGAACAAAAGCCACACTGCACATCACGTGAAGTACACGTCTGGTGCAATACATTGCCATTGAGTGCTACTTTGGTAACAAAGTCAAAGGATGTTTTATTTGGAAAGACTAGCAACTTACCAAAAATTGTAGCTGCTTCATGCAGACCTTGTGTATCTAGCAATGCTTGTGTTCCACCATTTTCCCAAAATGATTAGGGAGTAAAAAGGGAAGAGTTGGAGCTTATACTAAACTGTGCAGATGACTAAAAACACAAGAAGATGTGGTTCTGCTTCAAATAAAAATAACCTGTTAGAAAAATCTAATTTGCATACATATCCTAATCTAGATATTGATATTTCAAAGTGATTAATTCCTCCATCCTTTGACAACATTCCTGTTGTCACAAAAACTGAAGTAGTAATAGGAAAAACAGGTATCTGATGCATATTAAACAATATAATAGAGATTAGAAAATCTTTTTTATAGAAATTAATAAAAGGCACCTTAAAAATAGCCCTTCGTCTATACAAACCAATTATACACTTTACGTACCTCATAGAATCAATAGGGTTAGATGAGTTTCATTGTAGTGTAGTTGTCTTAGGGATACAAACAAAACACTGAAAAACCCTTGTACACATAATGCAAGCATATTACTATAAATGGAGAAAAGTAACACTTTCTACCTCCTTTTTTTAAAATGTGTAAAATGAATGTTTTCATGGAGACGATGCTAAAGGAGTTAAGACAGAAATTTCTAAAAATAGTCTACAAATAACAATCAGTGATACAACTTCTCTCAGAAAGGCAAGCTTCATGTCTTTCCTGACCTCAACGATACGTCGAATACCACTGCATAAACTAGAATATTTTCATGTTATAGCATTTAAATAAAATTATAGCTATGAACATAGCTATGATATATGTAATCTATGTAACCATATACGTGGTAACCCATTCTTGCACATTTCACAGATACACAAGTTATAAACCATGTACCCACTGACTTTTTTCTTTTTCTCAGCACAGATGGCATTTCAAGAGGAATTTTTTTTGTGCCACAGCTAACACAAACCACAAAGAAATTACTCTTATTGAATATTGCCTGCTGTTGAAGAGTGTTTTGAAATTACACTCCATTTTTTAAGGGAACTGAAGAGCTGAGAACAAGCCATGCATTCACAGCAATGGCTAACAGATAAAGCAGCAATGCTGACTGAACGCAGCTCTTCAAGAATCAGCGCCTAATGGTCGCTGCAGATTAAGGACACATTTTTCCTCTGTGCCACATTAGAGGAATTCATTGAAATTTGCTTGGTAATGAGATCATTGTCCATTGGCCACTTCCATCACACAGATAAAATTATTTAGCCTTTTGTCTTGGCTACCAGGGGAAGAAGATTTTAAAGTGAAGTAGTTACACTTCTATAGATGAAGACAAATCTTCCTCCACAGTGCTTTGAATACAGGATCTTCTAGGGAAATGGGAAACTTATTTATTTGTGTATATATACATATCATGTGTGTGTATATATATGTATACATGCACAAGCAAAATCTTCCTTTGAAAAATCATAATTATCTAAAAAATACAGACTCCAATGTCAGGCAGTAGGACAACTTAGCATTACCACATTTAACTGCACAATCAAATTCTCACGCTTTTACTTTTCACTGGAATGTCATTCCCTGGGAATGCCATTGCAAGTCCGCAGTTAAAAAAAAAGTGGACAGTAACACTGGCCAAAAATCCAGATGGCTGAAGTCACCAGCTGGTGTTAGAAGTACCCTCTCCTAATATTAATACTACTGCACACATCGGAAGACAGGGTGAAAGTTGAAAATTATGGAAACCCAGGAACAATGAACTGAGATGTCTGTGTGATGACCAGTTGCTACAAAAAGCCCCACCAAACAGAAAGCCACTTATTCATGAGAAGTAAGCTTCATCCCTATTCTTGCTAGGTCCATCACTCTTAAATCATATCCTGTTCTCACAGGATCAAGTATAGTAAATCAGGCAAAAAGATCACAACCACACGTAGTTGCCATTATACCAAATTGTATGAAAATCACTATCAAGTGTAAAACATTATCAGTAAAGATAAAGTAAAGCACTTTGCTTTATTCATGAGATTAATACTCCCTCTGCTTTGAGCATTACTGGGAAAAAATACTTCAAGAGTAATGTTAACTCATCCAAAATTCACACTTTAACAAGAATATTATGTTGGCAAAATCCTGCTGGAGAGGCCAGCCAGAGTATCTAAGACTGGTGATGAAAGAATAAATTGTGCTAGTCACATAACTGGTTCCTCTACAAGCTGCAACTGATTGAACATGATGGTTGTAGAAATGTCAGTAATACAGTTAAGTACGAGATATCTCGAAACTCTCAGACACGCACACAGCACAACACAAAGGAGAGAAATGGAGGAACTGACAAAGTCCACTGAAAAATAAAGATACATTATGCACACTTTCAGAGTATATTTTTCTACAGCAGGGGATGTTACACTTGTTCCAACAAATGATCCTATCCAACATATTACTGTGGCTCTCTGGCAATGGGGACTTCTGAATGCTAATGCCGAGTCTGTACCACCTGGCTATGTCTTATTTATAACAAGCTCAACCATGCCTGTGTTTAGCCACTCTTTGAATGGGACAGTCCTACTGAGTGTGTCCCCTGCTCCCCAGCACTTTTGAGACTTGAACCATCTCACCACTTGAAAGGTGAGTTTCCAACAGTTTGCAAGCTGTCACGAACGCTGTCATCTGTCTCAGCATCGTGAGAAGCTGGTTCAGCTATCATGGCAACAAACACTATGCACACCCAGGCAAGTAACGTGGAAAGTGACATTCCAGTTAAATGAGCAAGGTGACTTTTAGAGTTCTAGTTTGGCTCTGCAGCAGCTACCTGCAGAGTTTTTATTTGTAATTTAATCTACACTTTTCAAAGAAGCTTCTGCTACACTGCTTTTGCATGCGGCAAACAGATCAAAGGCATCTAGAGCTTAAAGCACATACACAGTCCTTCTAGAATGCAAAGAAAATTTAGTATTAGAAAACAGCATCAAGAAATATATAGTTTTTTACTTCAAAATGTGCTAACAGACCGATTCTCTGATTGCTCTTTGGATAAGCCTCTTTTTCCCATTAACAGTCAGATCCTAGAAGGCACCACACCTTTTTGCAACAGACCATGACAAGCAGTTTACCATCGATATTAAACATAATCAAGCTCTAATGACTGCCTGGGTGAAATCCAATCAAGCTCCACACATATTTAACTAAAGAAGTCTAGCAAAACAAAGCAATAATTTACTACTTCCATAATTAGCTGGTGTGGATATTTGGAGAAGCTGCTTTTAAATGCATGGTATTGCCAACTACCAACATTTTTACAGAAGCCCCGAAATATGGGAATGACTCTGGGAGAAATTCTCATTACATGAAAAACAACCATTTTCAAAGTTTCTAACTATCACGGGTGCACAGAAAATGAAACTTAAGAAACGGGACCACTCAACCTACAGGGTGGTGAGAAACTTGGAGAAAAACTCACCCCCCAATGAAGTGCTTTTGTGCTACAAGGAAAGCTAGAGAGCGCAGAAATTCGCAGAGCTACAGTCAGTAAATCTGAAGCACAGCCTCATTTCTTGGCCTTCTGTTTTCACCCATCTGACTGAAAAGCCTCAGCAGCCAACAAATAGTTGATGCCCTCTGAATTTGTCCCATCAATCCACTCTGCCAAAATTGTGAGGGATACAGGAAAGGAGCTCCCCCAAGGAGAACTGAGGAACCTTCTAGAACAGATGGAGAAGCATCACAGAAGACAATCTCCGAATAAACAACATCTCTGAATAAACAGAAAAGCACAACTTGATCGTCAGGTACCCTCTCTGTGAGTATATTGGGAAGTCCTCCTGGTGATGGTATCACAGTTAAGCAGATACTGCTTTTGATCTTGGAGTTGGACTCCTGGAGAGTTTTGGCTATGAAAATATGCAAATGTTTCCATTGAAATGCACGGTGCATAATCAATCATGCCCAGCAGGCCTTATGGATCAACAACACACTCTCTTATCAGAAGGCTGCCCAGAGCTATGTTCCTGGAGGGACCAGGCAAGAAAATCATTTAGGGATGAAAATGCAGCACTGCCTATACTGTTTCTTAATAATGATGGTCAGAAAACACAGATGCAATTCATATTGCTCCAGTTTTCTGTAGCTATTCTAGAAGGACCTAAAGAGGCAACAGGGGAGAGAATTCCTAGAGACATTTCATTTACTTTATTTCAATTATTTCACATATTGTTCCATTAAATTATAAACTAATTAGTAGATAAAGTATAGGTACATGAATAAATACTAATTTCACAGTAACTGAGCAATTTTTTTTTTTATATAAAAGAAACAGAAGCTAGTAAAATCCAATATATTATTGTCATGGCAAATGTCACTGCTTAATAGCAGTGAACCAGAAGGGCACAGGAACTAGAAAGTTTTGTTGCACAATAGCTATTTTCACACTTCAGTAAGTGCTTGAACAGTTGAGGTTTAGCTTTGGCTTGTCCTTTAAGAGCACAAACTTAATGCAGAAAAAGTTAGGAAGTTAGAAAGTTCATGTTTCTTTTTTTCAGAGAAGATAGGGTACAGGAGAACTGGGGAAAAGGAGAATCATGTGGCAAGGGGATAATACAAATTTCACAATATTTTGAGGTCATCTAGCAAAAGTTAACAAAAGCAAAACTATTCAAACACTCCCACCCATCAGAGGGGTACGAGCGATGCCTGCCTAGTTCCTTATTTAATTCTCTTGACCTTTCAGATGTTTCCAGTTACTCCTTTCTGGGACACCAGAAAGGACACCACTTCTGACACTAATCCATATTAAGTTTTGAAGGGTTTCCAGCTACAGCTGGTCAAAACACTTCTGTCTAAAAGGATCTTTAACCCCATCACTATTTCCAGACATTTGTTCTCACATTTTACTCAAAAAAAGGAAACGTTATCCCTTGCTCTCCATTGCCCACCCTTCCATCCTCAACCTCCAAGAGGCAGAAGCCGTTCCCCGCATGCCTGACCTGCACTGGGTCCCTGCATCACGACTCACACCCTCACACCCACTGTATCAGCAGCCCAGGCTTTTTCTCATCTTTCTTGTTGACTTGCTTGGGAGTAACTGTGCATGATGGTAAATAACTGACGAAAATAAAAGTGAGCAAAAAGGCTCTGTTAACTTGCATGCCACTGCCTACTGGGGACATCATCTTTGATTACATCTGACCTCTACAGATGTAGCTGCCCGAAACACTGGTAGACCTGTGCTTGCTTCTGCCCACAAGACAAGACGATTAGTCCCTCAGTGACACCACTCTCTTTTTAGAAAGAGGCCTTTCACTACTCAGATCCTAGGGATCTGGGCTGTGTTTGATCGCTCATGTTTGAACTGGAGGTCAATGCAAAGCATATTCTCCTCTGTTGTACAGATAACATCTCAATTCTCAGATATAATTGCAGTTTACAGTTGAGTGGTCAGACTCCTTTCTCCAAGACAGCGGTCCTTTATGCACCAAAACTACCAAGAAATTTAAAGGGAAAGTAAGGAATTCAAAATTCCTTATTATTTTCAAGAATTCATCTACTCAAGCTGAACATTTATGCTCATCTGAGCTTCAGAAGTAGGAAAGCTATTTAACTCGTGTAAGTTTTGTTCAAAATGACCAAATGAAGAAATCTGAAAAGAGAAAGACTTAATGCTGTTAACCTCTCATTTCATTTTTGCATTCCAAAACCTAAAAAAAACAGTAAGAAAAAGTCATGGTCTCCTCCTATTTTAATCCAAAATAGGATTCCAATACAGCACATAACGTAGAGAGAAACATCTGCAGCATTTATGCAAGATGAAATGGAAAGTGTAAACAATCAACTTTAAAATTTAATTTAATTTCAGTATTAAAATTCTCCTGCATGTAATAAAATATTTATTTCAGGTCTGCTACATTAAGCCTGACACTATTACTTTAAAGAGCTGCCCTATGAAGCACCTTGAATATCCCAGGACTTTGATGGTTAAGATACATCCCTCGTACACCAGAGACCCCAGTTCAGGTCTTTGCTCCAAATACAGCAACAAAAGAAGCTGAACCCACACTCTCCATGCTCCAGGCAAGTGTGTAACTGTTGGGCTAGTAATTACATTATATTATTATTCGATTGTTGTGTTAATTAATTAGATCTACCTCTTCTTTCCAGATTTCATTAACAAACAAAACTCAAAAGTTTCCATGACTTCCATTAGTTTCACGTTTTCCTGCACGTGCGTGTGATACGGCCACCAGCCTGTTCCTGGTCTACAGTTCCATCTACTGTAATTTCAGCACACCTGAGTACCAATGACCTGAAACACCAGGGACTCAGTGAACATATTTTCACATTTCTAAAATTTCAGAGTCTATAAGCAATAATGAAAGCCTTGCGGCTGGACGCCTCAGAAGCAACATTTATTATGCTGCTGTTTTCTGAACTTAGTTATTTTGGATACAGTGCCTCAGAAAGATTTTCATTCTTATTGACTAAGATCCTTAAAAACAGATAAGATGGGATGGACTTTGTTTCATTTTGTGGTCAAAGTGAAGTACACTTATCCATGTTACCAGCTCTTTTGCAGACACTTTTTCAGAGCTCTTATGGAGATACTCGTATGCCCTTGTTAATAAGGATTCTGCAGTGTAATAACTTCTGTCTCAAAATCACTTACATATTGTCCTGGGTTTAGTGGGATACTGCAAAATTTAACGTTACCCTTTATGTTGGCATCTGAAGTAAAGCAGGCAACCTTCTCAGCTCCACTAAGGTTTTTAAAACAAAATAAATAGCAAGCTTCATTTCCATAGCATTTTTCTACTTCAAAACGATAGCTGAAAGTTTTTTGTAAAGAGGGTGTATGTAGCAGTAAGAAACTGAAGATCATATTAAACTCCTTATTTCTCCCACGCTTTTGTAAACATCATTTGATTAATTCAAGATGACCTTTCACAATAGGATACGACAAATAATCTGTGAAGGCAATCAGCAAACTGCAAAGACAGATGGATGTTCTCGTCAGAGAAGACAGTTGACCCAACAAGTCCTGCCAGGAGGAGAACAGAGGAGGAATTAATATCTGGGGAACATGCAACTCCATCAGTGCAGTCCTAGACAGAAGACTGGAAGGGGCTTATAAAGAGGCAGGAGAACATCAAATGCCTAGACTCTCACTTCTCAGATAATATGACTGTGCTGAAGAGGAAGAGAGACTGGGCATTCCCATCATTACAACAACAAATATTTAGTAAGATCTCCAAGCAAAGGTTTTAGCACTCTTCCTGCCCCAATAAATCACCTCCTATTAAAAGGGAAGCTTAAACTTGTCCTCAGAACTGTAGCAATAGTGACCAAGATGTTTATCATACTATCAAATTTAGACTCCACGTTCGTTTTCTACTTCATTCTCTAATTCTGCTACGTTGTTCTACAATGAACAATTTTAGAAGACACCTTTGCAAATGACCAGATTTCCTATCATCTTAAGTATCTTGTGCTCACAAGTGGTGTCACAATTAGTCTTAAGAAGGCATTAAGATGTTTATTCATTCTCTTTTCCACTTTGTTGGGGAAAAAAATATCTACCCCTCCAAGGAAGGATGATCTTGCAGTTACAGAAAAGGAGAGCTCGACTCCTTCTACAGGTGGATTATCAGCATGAAGCCACACAAAAAGGCACTTAAATCTGTACCTTAGCTTCCTGAATTGTAAAATGGAAATGCTAACATATGGTTTGAGCAGGAGGTTGGACTAGGTGACTTCCTGAGATCCCTGCCGACCTGCATTTTCTGATGATCCTATTTGCTTTGAGACACACAAACATGAATGAGAAGGGTACTCAGCCATTACAGGGTTGATTACTGGTGAAAATCTCAAATAAGTATCCTAACATTTTCAAACTTTTAATGTACAGCTTTTTACTAGATATATGTGGGGGGAAAAAGAATCCTGTCAAAATGCTTGTGAACTTTGCAGTTTTCACAAGTGTCATCTAACAGTCATCCCGTTCTGGATGATGTGGCAGAACCTGCTGGTTTATGTTGGTTTTTAGAAAGCAAAC
Source organism: Balaeniceps rex (assembly GCA_013401315.1). NCBI lineage: Eukaryota > Metazoa > Chordata > Aves > Pelecaniformes > Balaenicipitidae > Balaeniceps > Balaeniceps rex. Next base: position 31,605 of record VYZW01009329.1, on the reverse strand, counting down.
AAACCAAAAACCAACAAAACATCCAGTTTGACTACATATTTTTTAAGTGGCACTATAAACTCAGAAGGCATTTCACTGAATATTATGTGCAAGTGAATTTATCAGGCAGGTTAAGAAAAAAATCTTTGCAGATAGACTGATGCCAACATGAAATCACAAGCAACAAAAAGAAAAAAGAAAAAGCACTTGTCATCTTGCAACACAGAATACCCAATTTGTTGTCAGTTTTTCACCACTGATACAAGTGAGTCTGTTTAGCATTACTGGATATGTTTCTTTTATACTAATGTTCAGCGTTTTCTACAGGAGTCATTCCCTTTCTCTCTCAAAGCAGTGAAGTCCTTCCCCAAAGTTCAAGGTTCTAGACTCTGTATTTTCTCTTTAAATCACTAGCCAGTATGAAATTCTCAGTTTCTCCTTACTATTATTCCACTTAAATATCAGAAAGGAAAAAAAAATAGACAAATAAACCTTGAATTTCTTTCTGTGATATATGTCCAGTCTCAGATTAAAGAACAATTATTTTTGTCAAAATAATTCCCTAAAAACAGTTTATAATTAAAAGTGTAACTGCCCAGATGCAAATGCTGAAGACATAAACATTTATGTGCATTCACAACAGATCCTTGAGGAATAACAAATTAAAAAGCAATACCAAAATCTCCAAATCCCCATTTTGTACAAATTTGATTTCCCTGCATTGGCCTATTCCGCACTACTGTTTTCTATTAATTAATTTCATAGACCACATTATGACCCAACTGTATACCTATACAGCGATATAACACAACACAAGATACTACATCCTCACTATGCAACGTAAGTCACTGCACACTCCCATGAGTACAAAGTGGTTGCACATATGACAGTAAAAAAAAAAAATTGCTAGCAGTTAAGATGATTCTGTGTCTAATTTAGACGATTACTTCTCAGGGTGAAGCTGGGTCAACAATCTCTTCCTGTTAAGACATGTCCTCTTCTGGGAGTACCTCAATTGCAGCACATTATAAAAGCAAAAACATTGCAAAAGCAATACAAAGTCCTATACTGCAGATGGTCTCAGTTTCTGCAACTAGTGTTTTCAATTTTCTAGCAGATCCCTCAAGTAATGGAGTTGTGATTGACTTTGGACTGCCTGGACACAAATACTAGTCTTATCAGTTCACTGTACTGCTTACCAAACTTGCCTNGGGGGGGGGAAGCTTAAAACAAAACACAACAAAAAACCCCAACTTTCCTTACCTTGCTGGAGGCACATCAATATTTGAAGAAACAACCTTGCGCTTTTGTTCCAGAAGACAAACAGAACGAGTGTTTTCCTTTTCATACTCATGAGCTCTGTTTGGTTTTTTGGTGTCTGCTGGTTTTAAATCTTCCTCCTTTGTGGTGAACAGGAGAAACTGTTGGTCTGGCAGTTTTTGACTGATGTCACTTTTTGCATCCTCCTGTTGAAATGCAGGGAAGGTCATTTCCCGCTTGATGCTGGCTGCCTGTAAAATTAAAAGCAATTATTAAATTTTCATCTAAGGCACCTAAAATGTAGGGGGAAAAAACCCAATACCCACAGGCATTTACTTTAATTAGCTCTTTGAATCAGAGAATACCATTTCTTTGCCCTTCATGAATTCTGAAACTGCCATTAATTTCTCAACAGCGCTGAAGACTATCCAGGAAAATAAGCAATTCTTGTCCATTTGATAAAGCAATCAGTTGCCTCTTAATGCTAAATCAAAAAGGTATTTGAATTGGAATATCGGAAACCACAGTATATAGAACATATTTAATGTACACACATCTGTGCTGCGTAACTATGCAAAAGAAATCCTAGCTGCCCCCCTCCTAAAATTCCAGGAAAAAAGGCAGAATTTATCCAGATAAAAGGCAACCAAGAAATTAAAGCACTTCTGACAGCCACTTGCTGGATTCTTTAACAGCTGTATCTGTAAATGAGGGTTTACTCCAGGAGCAGAATAATTTGCTACAATCCAACTCAGCTGCCAGAAGGCAAAGGCAAGCAAGTGATGCTGGCAGGACCTCTGTGAGGAGCCCAGACAGCGGTGAGGAGCACAGACACACAGAAGCTATGTCAGGTTGTCTCTTTGGCTGCCAGCACTTCCCAGATCTTCAGTTCTGCTGCTTGCCACAAGCAAAGACTTGCCAAGCAAATAAGGTATCTTAACAAATACGCTACCCCTCTGGAATACAACGTATTGGTGTTTATAAAGAGAACTATTGCAGAGTTGCAGTGAAGAGCGTGAAAAGCCAGCAGAACCAAGCCACTCCACCTTCCCAGCAAGCAAAACAAAGTCCAGGATTTCAATTTGCCTCTGCAATACTGTACCCTGCCTAGCTACGCTTCCTCAGCTTCACGGGGGCAGACCCATCTCACAGGCTGTTGCGAGCCTCTCGTCCTGCCGTACATCGGCCAAGCTCCTCCAGCCCCTCAGCCTGCTAGCTTCCTCGTGTCCCTGCGAACACAGAGCCTACCAGGAGCATCTGCTAACAGAGTTATTTCTGGATATTCGTGCTTTTAGTATCAGGAGCTTCAACTGCTAATTTGCCATAAGTCCCGGAGATGCACCATGGAGGCAACCCTTCCACCCAACCCAAACAGCCAAGCAAAATACAGCCCAACAAAATGGCTGCCTGTCCCATCTTGAGCAGAGGTACTTCCATGCCACATGCACCACCTCTGAGAAATCCAGACGCCTTCTAGGACTTGCAAACTGGATTTTTAGATACTTGTAAACTATTGCTGATCTTTACAGTGGAGAAATCTAGGATATGTCACCCTCAGATAGTAAGAGCACCAATAAGCTGAAATTCCTGTGTAAACTCTTCCCCCTTACTCCTCCTCCTTTTCATTGCCCAAAAAAATTAATCAATGTATATGTGTGTATACTTATGCATCAAAATATATAAAATATATAAAAAATACATTCCTCTCCCCACAAATCTCCCTGTTTACAGCTTTCAAACCTTGGCAGGTATAAAAATGGTGCAAGCAACTTTAAGTTTACAGGAAAGACAATCTTGCCAAGGTAATTTTGTTTTGTTCGGTGAAGTATATAACATCGCTAACGGATAAATACTTAGGACCGATGATTTAATTGTCTCATTCTACTGTTTCCACGGAAGGGCTTTTAGTAGTTGCTTCAAGAACAAAACTAGAATTGTTACTTTATGAATGTAAATAGTAGAAAGAATTAGTCATTTTACACTTCTTCACACACAAACAGATGACACATTACCAAGAAAATCTGCCTGGAAGACAAAACAGTCAGCATGTAATCACATAGAATTAGGAGAAGACATAAACAACACAAATTTAATTCTGATTTAATGATTTTTTTTTTAAAAAAAAACTTCTTAGATTTACTGTAAGCCCTTTTCTGAGTGTCTGAGGATCTTAACAGATCCTGAGCTGCCTTCAATTTTCATCAAAATTGACTTAGAAGTGATGCACTAAAGAAAAAAAAAAAGCCTGAAAACAGCCAAATTCCAATATCCAGCCCCTAGAAATCATCCAGTGCCACACAAAGGTATATAGAAGACTTGAATTACATCCCCTGCATTGCCATATGGTCTTCCATTGCATGACCACATACCTCTTCCTCCCTCCCCAGGATTTCCACCTTTACCCAGTGCAGAGGATGGTGCTGCACAGGGCACGAGCTGCTACACCTGCTGTGCGTGGCAGGATGCTGGTACGCACACATACGAGCCAGGACTCAGCAGTTTCCTGCTTGCTCTGCGCAACCCTTAGCGGAGAAAGCACCGAGACCATGGGAGAGGGGCAGCCTCCCTCTTTCCCTACACCCCAATGCCAGACTGAACATGGTATTCATCGGGATGATTTTTTTTTAACCTAATAAATCCAAGATTTTACCAAAGGAAAAAGAAAAAAAATTCCTCAATTTATGGAACTGTAATATTTTACTGAGTTTCAACCAGCATATTGCATGCATACATCATTAAGTTTTCTTTACAGACCTAATTAGTGACTACAAAAGCTTGCAGACTCAGACTACAGTTGTACAAATAAAGCCTAAAACGTAAAAAGCAGAATATTTGTACTGTGATACCAGATAGTCTATTCATATATATCAAAATTACTCAAACCCAGTTCAAATATATTCAAATAACAGTTTGGTTTTCATATGTCAATGTGCCACAATTAATAGCCAGCCCTATGCAAGAGAATGGAAGTGAGGAATGACAAAAACCACAGAAGCAAGTGCTCAGAAGGTTGCAGAGCTGCTGCCAAGCAGTTCAGGTCCTTCTCTGAATGGCCAGAAATAGCCAAATCCACTGCTTAGACTAACCCACTCCCTCAGTTTCCAACAGATGTTTGGAAACATTAACCTCTTTCTAAACTTTCCATTGAGAGCAACTGCAGATAAAGAATCTTTTCTGCTTTAAAAGCAGGTGATCGTGAGAGAAAGCCAAGAGTTTCTCTCGGTAGCCACTCTCCGGTAGCTTTCTCCTGCTCCGCAGGCAGTTTTTCTATTTTATTTCATCCATGCCTATGAGAGCCATTTCCACTTGAGACAACTGCCCTATCTGGAAGGGTACGGGGTCTTTTGCTGGAAATCCAACCACGTACACAAGCAGCCATTGATGCGGGGAGTGCCGAGAGCCACAGTCACTTTGACTGATCAGGTTCCTCGCTTTGTGGCAAACACACTGATTAACCACCAGGGCCCCTCTGCTTTCAAGTTCTGCTTCACCATCACTCACAGTTCAGAGATAATACGGACAATTTCCAATATATCCTTCCAGATAAGTTAACTGTTCCTCCATATCTTATCGGGAACTTCCCCCCCCATAGATTCTTCATATTCTTTTAACCACTTTGAGGCTTGTGGTGATCCTCTAAGTCCATAACATGTTTCAGCAAAAATTTCGTGGAAGGTCTAGCCCAAGCAGACACAGCCCGTCTCGCAGATAGACAGATGTTAACACCGTAACATCAATTTACTTCAGCTTACTTCCAATACTTTGCATTTCTCTCTCCTTAGTTGTTCTCAAACTCCATGATTATGTTGTTCCCTAATGGTTTGGCTTTTCTTGTCATCATACCTTTGTATTTGCCACCCTATTGCCTCCAGTATCAACTGCTGATAAAAACTTACAGAGTTTTTTCCATACACTTGATTAATTATCGCTTGTACAACCCATTTTATAATAGGCTAACTGTCTTCCTATGCAATTCATTGCATATTTTCACCCTTAAGCCATTAGCAACCTTCAGCTTACTTTCAACCGAGTCCTTTGCAACCTGACCTCAGGCAACCAACATAGCTTGGAAGTTCAGCCACAGAAACAGGATTTATAAACCATCTACAAATTTTAAAAACTAGCTTTGTTTCTGTCTGCAGTTACCCTAACCTGCCTTTGACAACTTCCCTCCCATCACTGCTGGGCAAGGGAAACTTGATGTGCTGCCGCTTGGAAACAACAGCTCAGTATTACCTGCACCTTCCTCCCTGGAGCTCATGCTTGGGGTCTGATCTGGCTTTACTCCTTCTGCTGCTTCTCAGAAAGCACTGGCCTTCCCACTCACTCTCCTCTGAGTCTTCCACACCTCAGAGTACAACCATTTCCATGAACTTCTTCAAAGTGGTCTTCCCTTGCTCGTTTTGAAATATTCTTGCTCACCAGGCACAGCAGCACGGTGCTGTGGCAGCCCTACTCTGGGAGACCAAGGCAGGTGCCGCTTCAAACAGAGAGTTTGGTAATCTTCCTGCAAAAACTGAAAGTCATTTCTTGCTTTGGTTTCTAAGCAGCAACTTTAAAAAGAAAAGTGTTTTAGTTTCTGTTTTGAAGTTGTCAAGACGATGGTATATATTTAGGTTGAGGGTTTTAAAGTTCTTGCTTATAATTATTTGAGTGAGGAAGTTTAATATTCCACGTGACAGCTCAATGATTACCACAGTTAGTATTTTCAGCAGTATATGAATAATTTTTCATTGTAAAAGCCATCTTAACCTGCCTATAGAAACTTGTATTTGGTGGTATCTTGTCATAACAAAGTTGCTAGTCCTGAAATCCACATGCCGCAATCAAGACCACGCGTTGCAATGGAAATCCTGCCCAAATTAAAGCATGCTCAACACCAACACAAATTTTGAAGAATTTAGAGATATTTTTCTTTACTCTTTACCGAGGATGTGCAGACTGCAATTGTTGAATAGTTTACGCCTTAACTTATCTGCAGTCAACTTCTGTTATGCCCAAAAGCATGCTGCAGTCAAACCTCAGTCTTCTCCAATTTCAGTTAAATTTCAGCTTGGATTTTGCCCTGAACAGCAAAAAAACTATTGAGCAAACAGACAGCTCAAGTATTGAACCACCTAGTCAAAGGATCAGCAAACACGAGAATAAGCAGACCTATCATACTGACACGCAAATGCAGAGACTTACATTTGACAGACTATATATGTCATCTCTTGAGTACAACCTGACTGGGCTTTAGCATCTTCCCTTGCTTCTGGTGCATTGCTGCTTAAAACCTTAAGTTATTTATTTTCAAATAGTTAGCTAGAATTTAACAAGCATTAAGATGTCTGTTTCCTATACAATGGCAAGTACTAAACTCCCAAGAATATTAGCATCATTTACCTGTTTGTGACCCAAAATAGAAATATGCCTTCTTTTATGCCAGTAAAAACTGCCTCCCACCTATGTGCTTTCAAATTTCCTATTTTTTTGTGCAGCACCTGTGGATCCAGGTGGGCACACCAGGAACACAGACGTCATTTTTAACAGGCTTTGTAATGGTCTACACGGACAGATGGCAATAGAAAAAACTACTGAAAGAACTGCCATGCCACAAACCAGGCCTACTTTGCTGACGGTTTTACAAACAACTCGGAGGCTGATGTACCGACGAGCAGTCGGGCAGTGGGCACTGGATGTGACAGAAGTGCACAAGCCAAAGGCAGCTGCCCAGCGCAGAGTATCGCTCACCCGAGCGGCACTGCCTCCAACCCTGTGACTCGATGCAGCGTCTTCAACAAAGCTACGCTGATTTACATCAGCTGAAGAAGATCTGGCCACACATGCGATTGCGTCTGCCCGTCAAGAAGCAGGCCAGCAAACAGAGGCTCGGCAGAGCAAGGCTTGTGTCACGCTGTCAGGCAGCAGGATGGCAGTGAGAGCCCAGCAGGCTCCCCTGATCTTCTGAGGGACACCAGCTAACTCCTATTTCTCCTCACGTTGTCTACTGGGATTCTGGAAGGACTTAGACATCTGAGAAAGTCCCCTCCATGCACAGTTTGAATCCTAGAGGCCTGGGTAATTTAAATAATCTTGCAACTATGGCCTATTTTGTGCCATTATGTTTTGTTCATACAGATAAAAGAGCTCATTTTACAACAGCAGCAATAAAAGTATCTCTAAAAAACACTAAAAACATATTATGAGGGTGGAGGGAAGTATCTGTACAAAAGTTGACTGCATCCAAAACTCCCTATTAAAAAAAAAACAACACGCTAGTGAGAATATATTTTGGGAAACCAGCTGCTTAAAAAAACCCACCTTATCTTAACAATACTGATGCCATTGTCATGTTTCCATTTTTGGTACAGACTTCGTTTTCTCCCTCAACCCGTAAAGCTATACTTCTTTACTTCAGCTACAGGCCACCGTAATTGGACTCAACCCCAATGTCACTTCATTCCAAAACCAAGAATATCCCTCACAAGCCACACTGGCTGATTTCCAGACTGGGGGGAGGCAGCAGGGGGAACACGCTAATTAAAAAACACATACCAAAAACCCCGCCCCAACAACAGTCACCCAACATACTGCTCCAATTCTGGATAAATTTGCACTGTCAACAGATAAATAATTTTAACCGAATTGTGAGTCGTAGGCCTATGTACACTATTAACACTATATAGGTGTTAAAGGAGACACAGTTCGGGATAAGGATTTTTGATTTCCATCTGCTTTACTATGTAATCAGTTAGTCTAATTCCATCAAAAAACTCTTTTGATTAAACACCAATTAAAAAAACACCAATAGCTACAAGACGGTTTAGCACCAACCAACCTGCCGTATAACTCTCTTGTTTTTTATAAACTATTTTTTTTAAATTCTGACTTTGTGACCATCTCTTTCCATTTTCTGAAAGAGATGTAAACATGCTAAATGTTAGGGACTGCCAATAAAACTTCCATCTGGTAAGAAAACAAAAGTCACAGGATTTGTTTTTAAACAAGGCTTTAGTAACATTTTTGATCCACTACAGAACAAACACACAGCTCAGTGGGGGAAGCGAAAGAAGGAATCAATATATTTCAGCCTAGGGTATTAATGGAAAACAATAATGAAATGTATGTATTTAACATGATACACATTTAAAAAGTTCAGCCAAAACAAGAGCTCAATAACTGCAAGACTCTTTTCAGGCCAGCCTGAAGAGCTAGGCTATGCTCTAGGGACAGGGATAAGCCACTTTTCTGAACAAAAAAGAAATCAGGAGTAAAGTTCACAGCAAAATACAACAAGCAGCAATGAGAAACACTGAACTTATTACCAAGTTAGCATCATGCAAGTAAAAAATGTTTATATTAAATCCCCGGAAGGACAAAGGTTTTGGTTTATTCATACTTCATACAGTATTTCCTGTTCAAGTTCCCATAACAGAGTTTTTTATGTAAAAAGGCTCTAATTTTTGCCATCCCAAAACAGCATCCTCACTGGAAGGAAAGAATGCATTGAATTTCCATTTCACCAGAAATCTCTATTCATACTGGAATACAAAGAGGTAAGACAGATTCTCGTAATGATGCTTGGAAATAATCTGCCCTGAATTTCAATGTATTATTACATTTTCGAGTATACTTTGCATTTAATTATTCGCTTCACCAGCGGTTGCTCATTACACATAAACCGTGTCAATCTAATCACTAAGCATTTGTAAACTGCTGCTCTCTAAAAATATGGAAGATAATGCATTTTAAGGTCACTGTAAGCGTTCTTTACAATATATAGCATGCATTAATGTATAGTAATGTAGTATTCATTTTCAACCAGGCTAGGACAAAGTCCCTATCTTTACTATTTGACTGAATATACAAAACCATCCCTAGAATATATTTTCTAGGTATTAAAACACAAATCTAAACATTTATGTTGCCTGGATTCACAATATGGTGTTAGGCAGCAAGAACTGGAGTCAGCAAGAAGTTTCTACCCTTTCATCATCACATGCATGTCAGCACTTATCTGGCTAAATATAACTTGCCTACAAAAACTGTGTACCCCAGCACTAGCCTAAGGTGTTTCTGAATTACACAGCATCTATCCAGATGAATGACAGAAACTTTCACTCCCACATTTGAAATTCAGTACCTATCCAGGTACCTGTTGTACCCCAAATAAAACAATGACCAACTTGTGACATCTGAAATTCTGCACTAACTGGCACAAGAAGCGCAGATGTTATTAAAACTGAACACTGAGGCGTTACTAAGGTTACAGGGGGAGACAGCGAGGGACACTGGGAATCCACGGCCCTTCCCATACACTGTTTTCAGGTCTAAACAAAAAGGATTCAGAGATATTTGAGCCTTTTTCTCTCCACCACACGAACAAAGGGATGAAGATGTGAAAGTATGGCAGCTTCCTTTCCCACCCCATATGCAGCCATAGTAAGTTCCTTATAGAAAAGTACGTGACATGACTGCTAAGATAATCAGACACCAATTAGTAATAATTACCAAATATTAATACTAATTATTGAATGTATGCATCTTCAAAATTTGCTTGCAATGTTTATGTCTCAAAGAAGTAACTCCATGCTCTGTATTCTGGATGTGCTGCACGTGGAGGCGGATGTCTTGCAGTCACCGCTCCACAAACCCAGCTAGCTGGGTTCGGACAACGGCCCCTGGGCATGGCATCTCTGGAAGGACCTCAGCAGAGGTCTTTCAGCCCTGTTTTCCTTTTCTTAAATAAAACAAGGCCCTGAGAAGCACATTGTCTCTAAACTTCTAAAAATCAAGAAGGTAGCTTGGAAAGCCTTAAACAGAAGAAAAGTGGAGGATCATAGCTGCAAAAAAACAGGTTCATTTTTCATTTAGCAATCCTGTCGCTGCACTTCAAGCTTTGCTAAACACGCTCACCATTGAGCGCTCAGGTACTCCACCAGACTAAAAAGGACTTGGCTGGCCAGGAACGGGCAGCCATAATTGCCTTCCCAATTATTGGTTTCACAAGCAGCGAGTTTAAAATGAACTAAACCCATTATCACATCTTCTCGCAGCGACGTACATGCCTGGCCGTGCAAGCGGAAAGGGTGCCTGCCAGGCAGTAAGTTCCCCTCGCCTCTCCAGCAGCAAAAGCAGCGTAAGCAGTGCCCGGTGCCGCTGGGCAAGCTGTAGCCACGCACAGGACAGGAGAGGGAGTGGAAACGTGTGCCCTGGGCTGGCCAAGGAACACTGAAGGACAGAAGAGGAAGATACACCTGGGTCTTGCTGGCCACCTCTGGGAAAGTTAAAAACTGGAATTGGAGATAAAAACGAGGGTGCTAATGCGGGGTAGCAGGGAAGTTCAAACAAACTTTTTTGTTCTTATTTCTATTACGTTACTGGTTGTAATTACAAGCTGTAATTAGTGAGCGCCATCAAATCAGATGTTCCTACTGCAGTGGCTGAAGCTCTGAAACCTCATGTCAGGGTATTTTCTATGGCACGCCTATGAACATCTATTTTCTCTGAAATAGCGATTTTTCCTACTTGTAAGAGATGCAAAGAAGGTCCTAGAAGCCAGTGGGAAAGTATCTACTGTCTTTGCTGCCCCTAATTTTGATTCCATCTACATTAAGAAGTTGTACACAACAGCTAAGTTTTAAGTAGCTTAATGCAGCCTTGTGTATGGACTGTCTTATGGACAGAAATATCAATCTGACCTGTATTTTCCGAATTTCATGTGCAAATAAAGTATCTTTAATTTCAACTATTTCAAGACCATTGCTGAAGATGTATGAGAAGCTCCACCTGTTTCTCTTTTCATTTGCTAGTGGTTTGGGATCAGTAAGGATGACAGCGATTCAAAGCAGAGGGAAAAATACCATCACTTTGAGATGCTGCAGATCCTCAATCACTTAAAAGGGTACGGAAATGTAATCCATTTGCCTTAACATCCTGGGAATAAAGAGACTTCGCTCTTTTTTGTTCGTTTGTTTGTTTAAATGATGGGATTTCAGTGAAATTAAACCGAGGTAGTTCACAGATGTATCCAACTGTTGTAACTTCTGAATGAAATAGGTGCTGTGAATGAAAGCTTCAAGGGCCAGTGCTGATCTCTGAAGCTGAGAGCCTGGAGGAGATACTACAAGACCAGAATTAAGCGCACGTCCTTATCTCCTCTAACTGATCTTGAGCCTGGAAGTAGAAAGCATGGTCCTTCAGAGGAGATGCACAAGCAAGGAGCATTGCCCCCAGTTAAGAGATTCTCCCAAATCTATGTTCGGCTTCAGACAAAAACATTTAGCAGTTTTCCTGTTCAGAGTGGGAGAGGTGCCAAAAAGTGAGTTTGTTTTTGCATCTGACTACGCAGAGAAGTAGTATCACAGTTTCATCTCGTTATCCCTGGAAGCAATAGAATAACACTAGTAGAAACCTGCAGAGGCCAAACGTGACCTTCTCTTCCTCAGCCACTCCAGAAACCAGCCCTCTATCAAACCACTAGAGGAATGCAACAATGTCTCATGGGACAAGAACCTTCACAAAGAACATGAACAATCACACCCAAAGTCAAGCACAGCCCAACCACTCAAATCGCTGCTGTCCTCTAAAGGAGGAAGGCTTGCTCCCTTTCTTGCCTTCCTTTTCCTCCCTATGCACACTCTAGCTATGATATCCCATCTTTTCCTCTGCACTATCAAAGTGCTTGACAAGCCCTTCCCCGAGTCACCTTAACTTACTGAAGTTACAGAGCCTACAGACTCTCTGCTGCATGTTTCCCACTGTTTCAGCAGCCCACAAAAGCACACAACCAATTCTGGCACAAGCCCAAGGTAGCTAGTGCATGGCTGGGAGCTGGAGAAAGGACGGAAGGATGGAGAGGGAGCTTTACCCTTTTTGGAACTGATGAAACATTAAATCATCCCACCATGGCTCCACAACACCATCTGGTTTTACCCAGTGCCTGGGCACAAAGCATGCTGAGCTGTAAAGGCTGCTACTCCAGCAGAAGAGACCAGCATGGGAAGAGAAACACTTGCAAGACCAACCACTTCTCTCCTGCCCCGGCAAAGGAAGGACAATTGTCTAGAACAGTGGTGGCCACGCATGTTGAAGCAAAATATCACTGTAAATCCTTAGCTACCACCAGTTCACCCTTATACATTTTTCTGCTTTTCCCATATAGCTCTGTAAGCCAGATGAGGACCACTTTCCATGGCCTTATGAACCATGAGCTACAGAGGAACCACCACTAACCTAGACCTAAGAGCAGCAAGAACTGCATCACAGTGTTCTCTTTAAAAGTATTTTAAAGTTAGAAAAATCAGATTTTTTTTTTCCTTTGGCAGTACTTAACATTTGTCACAATTACATTAAGAAGAGAGACTTGTTGAGAAATATGAGGTCAAAAGCATTTTTGATCCAAAGAGAGTTCTTTCCACCATTTCAAATGGATATGCACGTACACATAAAAGATCAGGTTGGCTCAAAGGTTTAGTTCACCAACTTTACAAAGTCCAGTTTATAGAAGGTGATTGTACAATTTGTTCTCTATGTCAGCATGATGCAGGCATTAGCCACTTTATCTGCCGAAGCAGAAAAAAAAAATTAAGTAACCATCCAGTCTTATGATTGCTTGTCATAATTGTGCCACCTATCTAAAGTTCAAGTAACCTTTTATCCACTACGCCAAAAAAATACATTAAAGATGGTAAAACGATGAGCTATATAATTTCATACTTCAGTATCTAATCATTGAGGCATTTTACCTTCCCTCTGATTCCGTGTCCAGTGATCATAACGGTCTTCTATAGTCTGAAGCAATACTTAAAAATTATTAGGACCGCTGTGGAAAGGTTTTAGGAAACTAATGGATTCACCCTTGTGGTTACGTAATTGGGCTGAAATCCCAAATCTGCTTCACCTAGCAGGACTTTTCCATCAACTTCAGCTGGGTCAAGATTTTATGGAAATTTGATTCTTTATGTTTTGCAAAAACTCCAATAAAAAGATCTGTATTTTTATCCAAAGTTCAAGCAACAGAAGTTGTTCAACTTCCTGTCTTCATTAGTTTTGTTGTCAAACAACAAATACCACCCACACATGTACTTTTTAATACAATGAGACAAATGTCACCGCAATCATCATTTGGGATTGGAAAGTTTGGCAAGGTGCCAGAGCGGTGAAAGTGATCCCATCACAGATTGTTCAGCAACAGTGATATTAAATTCCTACACGCTGCAACATGCTACAGAAAAACGTCAACGCAAGTTCATGAGATTGAAGCTGATCACCATAGGAGCTAACGAACGCTCGTTTTAGTCACTTTATATTTCCTGTTCAATTTTCACAAACAAACAAAAACACTAACAAGAGTTTCTCTCTTAGCCTACTGTCCTTCTGTACTCTTTGGGCTGGCTTCAAGCAGCAGGAATGGTCAAGCTGCTCACTGTTTTTAGAAATAAGCAATTCAATAAATCATTTGAAAGTACTACAAAGCCAATGGGCACTCTCATTCGGAGAGGGGGGTGGGGGAGGGGCAGGCGGGCAGCAACATTGCTCAATCCACAGCAGTATTTACAGAGCGGACACCAGCCATGCTCCCTACTGCCCAAGCAGCAAAACTCCCATCTTTGAGATGGCCAAGTGGCACAGTTTGAGGCACAGATTTATCCCACAGACTGCTAAGATCTCTCTGGTGCTCTCATATCACTGGAATTTCTAATCTATCAGCTGGGAAAAGAGAGTAGGACTCGAGGGTTCAAAGCTGATCTACAGGACTGTTAGGCTTCTCCGTAACCTTGGGTCAGAAGCAAGGTTGGAAGAGCATGGATGGGCCCAGAGGGTGTTGATCAGCGGCACAAAGTCTAGTTGGAGGCCAGTAAACGGTGGTGTACCCCAGGCATCAATACTGGATCCAGTCTTGTTCCAGATCTTCATTACTGATGTGGATGATGGGGCAGAGTGCATCCTCAGCAAGTTTGCAGATGACACAACACAGGGAGGAGTGGCTGATACACCAGATGGTCATACTGCCACACAGAGAGACCTTGACAGCCTGGAGAAATGAGCCAACAGGAACCTCATGAAGTTCACCAAGGGAAAATGTGAAGTCCTGCACCTGAGGAGGAGCAACCCCAGGCACCAGTACATGCTGGGGCCCACCCAGCTGGGAAGCAGCTTTGCAGAAAAAGCACAGGGGTCCTGGTGGACACCAAGTTGAACATGAGCCAGCAATTTGCACTTGTGGCAAAGAAGGCGAGTGGTGTCCTGGGCTGCACTAGACAAAGTATTGCCAGCAGGTGGAGGGAGGGGATCTTGCCCCTCTGCTCAGCACTGGTGAGGCCACACCTGGAGTGCTGGGTCCAGTTCTGGGATCCTCAGTACAGGGGAGACATGGACATACTGGAGAGAGTCCAGCAAAGGCCCACGAGGATGATTAAAGGACTGGAGCATCTCTCCTATGAGGAAAGGCTGAGAGAGCTGGGACTGTTCAGCCTGGAGAAGAGAAGGCTCAGAGGGGTTCTCATGAATGTGTAGAAATACCTGAAGGGAGGGTGCAAAGAGGATGAAGCCAGGCTCTTTTCATTGGTGCCCAGTGACAGGACCAGGGGCAGTGGGCACACACTGAAACACAGGAGATTCCCGCTGAACATCAGGAAACACTTTATCACTGCGAGGGTGACAGAGCACTGGCACAGGTTGCCCAGGGAGGTTGTGGAGACTCCATTCTTGGAGATACTCAAAAGCCATCTGGACATGGTCCTGGGCAGCCTGCTCTGGGTGTCCCTGCTTGAGCGGGTGGCTTGGACCAGATGACCTCCAGAGGTCCTTTCCAACCTCGACCATTCTGTGATTCTGTGATAAAGGCTGAGCAGCATATCTTTATCCACCAACACATGCTGCATACCTGAAGGTAGCCGACTGATCATGCTCAAGTGAATGCATTCTAGACTGAAAACAGTCTAGCAAATAAGGATCAAAACTGCTAGTAGCTCCACTGTACCTCTTTATTCTCACATAGTTGCAGTTTTCTAATACAATTCCTTTAAAGGGCAAAGTGGTTATGCTTGGTCTGTATCCAACAAACAACAACAACAACAAAAATATTACATCAAAAATCCTCAGCAAATTACTCCCATTCATTCTTTATCATGGGCAAGTGGAGAAAAAACGCCATCTTGCAATCTCACCACCCCAGCTCTGCCTCCAGCAATCCATACTATGTGTAAACTTTTTTTATTTTTAATAAGGAAGAAAAAAAATCCCAAGTCTAGTTGTGCAGTTTCCACACCAACTTCACTAGCCAGGTTTTCACTCAAGGACTATAAGAAACTGAATGAAGTTTGAAATTTAAAAATTAATTATCTACTTACACAAATAGGGCTAAGCTGCTGGTGTTTATCTGCCTCTCTTGTCTCACCCTTTAGTTGTTCCCCACAGTCCATCAGTATCCATTCATTCTCTCTTGTGTTACTCCTCAACTTTGCAGAAGAGGGTAGAGCAGGATCATGTTTGTTCTGAGTTTGTACACAGCCTAGCCTAACAGGATCCTGCTCCAAAATCAGAAGATGAGTTCTGGTGTTCTAATAACCAGTAGTATTTATAAAAGTACCTTTATCATTATTAGTCTGAGAGGGAACATTTCAGTTTACTCTTAGGTTAGCATGCAAGTTCCTAATGTGTCTTAGAGATCTCTCCACCACTAAGCGAACCTGGTATTTGAAGTTTTTGCAAATTGCCCGTTAAAATATATTTGCACACACATATGAAAGCTAAATTAAGTAGCACTTTGCTAATCAAGCAAAAAAAAAAGTTTGTTTTGCCCAAGATGAGCCTATAGTCCATTCAAACAGTAAAGCTGAAGCTGAAAGTTTGATTTAACGGACAATGAATTCACACCTGGCTTTAGAAAGAACGCAGAGAAAAGGAGCAAAGGAGCAGGGAGCGAATTCAACCCAGCCAAACAATGCATGTAAGTAACAGGCAACTGATTTCTTCCAGGAAAAAAAAAAAAAAAAAAAAAACACAACAAACCAAAACACCAACCCATAACAAACCAAACCACAAAAGTCATGTCCAAAAGCATACTTTTTCCTGGATTAACCTGGACTCCTACCAATATCTGCCACCCCAGTTCTGAAACCTCTGGCACAGACTTGCATGTGCTCCGTACTTTGTACTTGTTGCAAATTCCACTTTGCAAGGTGGGTAAAACAGAGCCCAGTATGTATGAAGTTGAAGCTTTGCTTATGCAGCTTGGGCTTTCATATTCCTCCTGTGTCACAGCACAGCTCTCCGGGCCTTTAGTTTTCAGACTCTTCATCCACTCATTTCCCTTGATTTTGGGAGCTGCATATTTGCAGGAACAAATCCATTTGCAGGAAATTCATCCTTCTGAACTACTGAGAAGTGCTCACACACAAGCCAATATATGGAATGGATAATTTCACAGATGCTTATGGTAAGGTAAAGGGCAGAGACCACAGAAACATAATGTTTAAGGAACAGGAGCAGCCCCCATACTCAGCTGGGTTAGAAATGTCCTGTGTCCATATCCTGAGCCTGGGGACAGAAAAGAGGCTGGAGATGAAGTGGCAGCTCAACTGGGCTAAACAGAAGAAAGCACTAACCCCTTTACTATTTACAACAGTAGAGAAAACATTGCATCATGTTGGCAAGTTATCGCAAGCCCGTGTTCGTTACCAGCCCAAATCCTCAATCATTTGTGGTTTACAGGCAAATTAGTGTAGCTCCATGACTTGCAGTGAGGCTTGCTCACCAAGTACCAGATAAACTCAGCATCACAGGCCACTGATGGACCCTACTTCATAACTTTCTCTCCAAATCACCAAAACCAGCAGTTTCCACAGAGTGAATTAACCCCACTGTGGTACTAATGTCGCTGCTTGTGGTATCTGAACCAAGCTCCATACAAAAGATGAAATAAACAGGACTGCAAATTAATGCATGCTTCAAGACAAAGTACTGGTAATTATGCTATTTATTCTTTTTCATCTAATTTCAAATGGCTGTAAATCTAGATGCAGCCAAAGCAGCAAGTATGGGTTGCAAAGAAAGAGTTTCACGTGCAAAATGACTCTGTAAAATCAGCACCTTGGTGTTATTTGTTTTCCTATACAGATGAATGAACTAGTTCTGACAAAATAAGAAATCCCAGCACTTCTCAACAAGGCTTTACATTTACAGGCTCTCAAAGCCTTTCTGGCTATTCTGCCATTACCCACCAGCAACATACAGCACACTCATGCCTCTTCCAGCATCGTGCTAGAACAGCGGGGGAAAGAGAGCAACAAAAGTGTTCTCCAGTGTCCTCCACTTGGACATCTATGTGGCTACACCAATATAAAGAAACAATTTTTGTATCTTCCCCATGACCAATAGTCTCTCTCACTCTCTTTTTTGCCATATCTGTTCTCTCCTTCCAAGACTTTAGAAATTGGAGAAACAAGATTTGTCTTTATAAAGTACTTCTTCCTGTCTCTCTACCTCCACCGCTTAAGAGCGAGGGTCAAAAACAGACCACCAGTGGTGCAAACACACAGTCAATTTCTTTCTGGTGGAGACAACACAGCTATGAGACCTGATGGTGCAGGTACTTTTTCATCTTGACTAGTGGACCAAATTCTCAGGTACTTTTTAAAAATATTAATTCCGTTGCAGACCCTATGATGCATTCATCTGTGTACCACAGACACTCCATCGAAGTGACCTTGCGAAGACCCAGTGAAACCTCTAGCTTTAAAATGCCATTCTACCCAAAGGCACAGACATCAAGCGTACGTGTGTGTCATCTGTATCTATACCACACCCCAAAACATTGTGTGCTGCTTTCTAATTGCATTATCTGGATAGTGTATACTGCAAAACCAGTATCCGCACCACTTTGCTTTCAAGTCTGATTAAATTCTGAAGCTCTTCAGGACATCTCTTGTTCTGAAGGCTATTGGACACTGCAACAATTTATGCCCTGTCTCAGCAGTGGACACCCCTTCAATTCTCTTTGCTCCTGGACCCCAACTCCGAAGGCCAGGTCCGGGAGTCAAATGCTGCTGACCCCATGCCAGTTCTCCGTTTGGCAGGAATCCCATTTGACAAACCACAGCCAGATCATGCCAGCCTTATTACCCTGTGCAGTTTTGCAGTCGGTCATCTGCATTCATTTCATGCTCATTTTTAATCTGTTGCTTTAAAATTACCAGAAAGACTCCTTAGATTAGCTTTATGTACTCCTACATCTCAATCCCTAAAGAAATATATGGACAGCAAAACCGATTTCTTTAAAATGTTAAATTATAACAGTTTTCCTAGTTTACAGTACATAGAAGTATAAATACTGAAAGTGAAAATGAGGCAGGTCATGACAGTTAGAAATATTCTCCTGAAGTCAGTAAATACCTGCACCTGGTTACCAACCTGCAGTGCTGCAGATGACTTCAGAGTTTATTACATATACTGAAAGCAGCCTTATACACATTACTCCACTCATCTCATCTATGAGGCAGATTTACCTCCCAGGTAAGTAAATACATGCGAGCACAATGTTCTTATATGCATATATATTCTTAAATGCAAGAGAGAAATACCAGCGACCTCTGATTTATTAACAGACCTACTACTTGAAAACGTGCTGAGGGCTGACAAAGGGAACAGCACACTCTGATAACCCACGTTATAGGCAGATTATACCTATGTAATTCAGCTGATATTTCAGATTATTGTGCTCCATTTGAGAATTTCACACTTTTTACCTATTAAGCACACGGGAAGTTTCTCCAAGCCTCCTCTACCACTTGGAATTTTGGTGCGATGGGGAGACTGATGGGACCAGAAGCCCATTACGGTGCCCTTCATCCTCAGGCTACCAGTCAAGTGTCAACAGGTTTTGTGGCAACAAAGTTATCCCAGCCTGTCAGGCCTCAGTAGCACGGACAGTCTGACCCAGCCAGACGATAACCACAGCCTTTGACAGACTCACTAAACAGCAAGGACAGGGTCCAATGACCCAACTGGGTCAGATTTATCCTGTCACTGCTATATCAAACTTGCTCTGAAGCAACATGGGGATAACTTGTATTTCTGCTGCTGCTTTCCTTTAGGGATTTTTTGTTGTTTGCTTGTTTTGGGTTTGTTTCCTTTTTTTATTTTTTCTTCTATGGATAAAGGGAAGACCCCAATAGTAATATGGCACTGCTACTAGGCCAACCCTGACCTCTTGTTAAGCAAGAATCATTATCTAGATTAAAAAATCAAATCAATCCAAATGGACACCCTTTAAACTTCT
The DNA here is from genome assembly GCA_013401315.1 of Balaeniceps rex. NCBI lineage: Eukaryota > Metazoa > Chordata > Aves > Pelecaniformes > Balaenicipitidae > Balaeniceps > Balaeniceps rex. The sequence continues at coordinate 12,101 of VYZW01009329.1, read as the reverse complement.
GTACACATTTATTTTCCATAACCAATGCACACCTATCACATGAATCCTCCGTAGACCTACACACAGGCTTAACCCTACTATGCAGGTTATCCCAAGAGAATAATAATTACAGAAAACCCCTCATGATAAAATAATTAAGCCTAAGTCTGCAGGATCTCAGCCTGCGAGCATTCAGCAGGTTGCTCCAAAACGCACCAAATCCAGAGGACTGCCCGAGCACACTTCGATGGGATCTGAATCGGGCCTCTGCACAGTATTGCTGCATTCAGAAACTTTTCACACATCGCCCATCCAGGTCTCCTCACCGCGGCTACCCTCCCTTGCAGGAGCGCTCCAGCTCCAGGCATAACCCACACACCCCGCAGGCACGACTCTAGTCCTGAAAAAACCTCTGTGCAAACGGCCAGGTTGAAGACCCTCCACCGCCCCCTAACAGCCCTGCTGCCGCGCACTTTACCCGGTAAAGTCTTTATTCTCAACACTCAAACTACCTCAGATACCGGTGACTCCCCACGCACGCCCGCTTTCAGCCGCGCAGCTGCCCGCACCGGCCACCCCCGCAGCTCCGGAGCCCCCCCGCCGCCGCCTTCCCGCCGGGCCGCAGCGGGCACCCGCTGCTTCTGGGACTTGTTGAGCTCGGGCTCCTCCGCACCCGGCCCCCCCGCAGCACCCCAGCCACCCCCGGGGGCCGCCCCGCCGCCAGCCCGCTCCCAGCCCCAGGCCGCCCAGCTGGGGCGGGGCACAGCGGCTGCCCTCACCGCTCCCCCG
>VYZW01009322.1:19686-39695 GCA_013401315.1 Balaeniceps rex | reverse complement strand
TGTTAATGGGTATCTTCCAGTCACGTGAACATCAGCCTTGAACTTCTTCCTTCTTTTGCGATCTTAGAGACAAATAGCTTCCTTCAAAGCCCCCTTTCCCACATCTGGTGGAATTGTTATGGTAAATACTGGANTGTTTGACAGCTCTCAGTATTCAAATTGTAATATTCACAGAAAATTACAGCAGGCATTGGTACAAGTGCTCAGAAAGCTAGGAAGTGCAAAAGGAGTCATTGCAATGTTTCCCAACAAAGAACAAACAAGAAAATTTTTCTTTGCAGAAAATCCCTCCAATATATTAACCAAAAAATGCATCTCCACACAGGAAAAACATTTTAGTAGGTTTACTGAACAAAAGACTTGTGGTTCATAAGGCACCAAATAACTTTAAAAAGAAAAAATCAGAATTAATTCTGAGGAACAAACACAGAAGAAAGTGGATGTATGTCTAATACTATTAGTGGAAAGCCAATAAAATGTCAGGGAATGGAATTAACAGTGTGAGGAAACAAGCTTGGACTTTGTCACTTTACAGACTGCAAGGTAGAGACAGTGAAGAACGGAAGGAAAGAAAAACACAAAGTGCAATAGTTTTCAATGCTGAAAACATGGAATAAAAGAAATAAGCAGAGGAGAACAGAGAAGAGGAAAAAGACCTGACAGGTGTCTTCTGGAGTTTTTTTCTGGCATGGGGGTGTGGGGTTTTTCCCCCACACACACTTCCAATTTTGGTGTATAAAGGAAGGACAAAGGCAGTATGGGGAAACAAAAGATCTATTTGACAGGCTTCCAGAAATCAAGGTTTACTTCACTCTTTACAAGATTTTGGAAAAGCTGCTAGTATTTTGAGTCAAAGTCAAGGAGAATTTTGTACGTACGTAAACAAAAATACATGTTATCCTTATTTGTTACCTGGGTTTCTGCTAAATTCTATATTCACAGATTCAGCAGTCCCTTAGCAAACAGATGGACTAAGAGACTTGCTTTATAATTTAGAAAGCATATGCAAGAGAAGCATAAAAGTTTCGCACCACTTACTAAGCATCCGAAACATGATTACAGCATTCACTGACCAACCATTTAGAAATAAAATGGTATCTAAAATGAATTGCATATATATATGGCAAGTTAATACAATTGCTACAACTTCACAAGAAACATCATCTTCAGGAAGACATTTCTGGTTTAGAAATAAGGTGGAGACAAAAAAGTTCTCGACCTTTCAACAAAGTGTCATAGCAATCAACAGCCATAACAGCAGATGTTCCTCAAGCTTGTGCACAAGTGGGGTGATGTCAAAGCTGACATATGCTCTTCCCACCCATTTGTATCATGACAGCAATGAAAGAACTCATTAGGCCAATTACGACTTAATGTTGAGATTTGAAACCATTTGTAAGGAAAGCAAAATAGACCTTGGGTCACTCAATCTTACATATTACAGCTGTATAACCCAAAAGTAAAATAAGCGTTTTGTCTCAGAGTGCAAATACACAAGTTAACTGAAAATAGCAACATTATTTAACAGATTTCCATTAAAGTACGTAACAGCCAGTAGCAAAACACTGAGAGATTTGCAGACAACATTGTGGCTGTACAAAGTCTTTCTGCCACTTCACACTTAGTATAGCTTCCCCTGCAAAAATATTTGTGGACTCTATTAAATATTTATCAATATTCATTCTGCTCATGAATTCCACTCATTACATAGTAGATATACTAACAAAGTCTTTGCAGAATTTTCAGCTATATCTTAGGCATACAAGTCAAATGAACATCAAAATTATTTTTATTTAGGAAAACAAAGCCCATCAATTTTCAACTGGCTGTGTGCTTTTAACCAGCTTCGGTACTTCTGAAAAATCTCTCTCTTGGCCTTGAGTTAGGATCTCCAAGGGGCTGAGAGCAGAGAAAAACTACTGAAAAATTTTTTGAACTTCTAAAAGAAAGATGTCTCTGCTTTAGGAACTGTAATTACAAAAAGGAAAAAAAAATCAAAACAAAACAAATAAATTACAAAGTGTTGAAATATACACTAATAAATTCTCTGAATAAAGAAACAGCACCTCTCTGCTGATTAAATCTTTTGTTATACTTGTTTTATTTAAAAGACCATCTAAGTCATCAAACTCATCCAATACTATTGCAAAGCATATCATAAGCAACATAGAATTTACAGGAGGAAAAGTACTTATATACACATGGCTTAATAAAAATGCTGAAGAAATAAAGAAAACATTGCAAACAATATTTTCTTTGTACTGGCATATAAAGATGAACAAAAAGAAAAAAGGGTATGCAAACAAAAAAAAAAGTAGTGTTTTAAAGGACATAATCAAAAGCTTAGTTATTTTGCCAGTAATTACATCAAATTTGATGTAACATTTAGGAAATAAGTCTTGCATATGTTTTACTGTAACTGTCTTATCTTATTCTAGTCTTATATTCTACCTAGGTATTTTACAGAAATGCTTGTACCTGTGCTGAAGTTATGCAAAATAAATAAAATAAATGCAATAGAAACATTATAAGCACAGAGATTTGCTAAAGCTCAGGTAAGAAATGAGGAGTATATCCAAAAATCAAAAATACTCCTTTGTCCCAGGGAAAATGTTCCATTCTTGTCAGGTTTTCACAGTCCCCTTTCTTTTACTAGTATCCATATTACTATTATTCAGTTCTTTCCCCAAGCATTCAACAGCTCCCAAAAGAACGAGTACTGATGACTTATTCCAACCATTTGATTACAAATAAAAACCAAATGACATCTAAACCTTTAAGTTGCCATTTGTTTTGTAACAGATTGCATTTGAGCAGCAACACAAATTGCAGTCTGCAAACCTCAACAGTCAACTTCCCCACAGTCCCTTCAACTTGTTGACCATAAGAGCACTGGATAAGCAATATCATTAAAACAATCAGCAAGCTTGCTGGTGATTGAGGGGAAGGGTTCACACACTAGGGGATACAACTGTGATTCAGAGGGTTTTCAACAGGCTGGAGGAATAGGTTGACAAAGCTCATGAAAATCAACAAAAGACAATGCGAAATACTGTAACTGGGACAGAATAGCCCCATGCCAACAGTCCAGTATGGGAGCTAACTGACCAGAAATCAGCTTTGCAGAAGAGGACATGCAGGGTCTGGTGGACAATTCGAATGTAAGTCCAAAATGCACCCTTGCAGAACTGAATGTTAAGGGCATACTAGACTGCACTAGCTACAGCGTAACCAGCAAGTAGAGGGAAATTATTATTCTACTCCACATCTGCAAGATCACATCTTGAGTACTGTATTTCATTTTTTGCTCCCCAGTATACGACATATTGGTGCAGTGGAGAGCCAGCAAGATGGTTTGGGGCTAGACCGTGGGACGTATAAGGAGCAGCTGATAGAACTGGGTCTGTTCAGCCTCTAAAGGAGAAAGCTAATTGGAGATCATATTGGCATACTCAACTATTTAAAAACAGAGCCAGACTTGCTGGGAAATGCACAACAAAAAGATGAGGCAACGGATGTATACTGCAGCAAAAAAAATTCAGATTAGATATAAGGAAAAGATTGTTCATAATAAGGGTCATCAAAAACTGGAACAGGTTCCCCTGCAAGACTGCAAAATGTCCAGAACAAGTGGACAAGGCCCAGAGCAGCCCACGTATCTTCAAAACTGGCCCTGCTCTGGGCAGGCAGCTGGACCAGATCAATTCCAGAAGGTACAGAAATGGTATGGAAGAAGGTGTGGAGATTGTACTGGGTCTGGCTGGGATGGAGCTAACTTTCTTCAGAGCAGCCCTTATGGTGCTGCGCTTTGTATCTGTGGCTAAAATGGTGTTGGTAACACACCAATGATTTAGCTATTGCTGAACCGTGCTAGCACAGCATCAAGCCAGTAGGCTGGGGGTGAGCAAGAGGCTGGGAGGAGGCACAACCAGGACAGCTGACCCATACTGACCATACCATATGATGTCATGTTCAGGAATAAAAGCTCAGGGAAAAGAGGAGGAAGGGGGGACGTTCATGGTTATGTGTCCTGGTTTCAGCTGAGTTAGAGTTACTTTTCTTCCTAGTAGCTGGCATAGTGCTGTGTTTTGGATTTAGCATGAGAAGAATGCTGATAACACACTGATGTTTTAGTTGTTGCTAAGTAATGCTTAGACTAGTCAAGGACTTTCTTTTTCAGCTTCCCATGCTCTGCCAGGTGCACAAGAAGTTGGGAGGGGGCACAGCCCAAGATAGTTGATCCAAATCGACCAAAGGGCTATTCCATACCATATGACGTCATGCTCAGTATATAAACCGAGGGGAGTTAGCCGGGGGGCAGCGATCGCTGCTCGGGGACTGGCTGGGTGTCGGTCGGCGGGTGGTGAGCGGTTGCATCACTTGTTTTCTTTTCCCTGGGTTTTGTTTGTCTCTCTCGTTCTCCTTTTCATTACAATTATTATTATTATTATTATTATCATTATTATTATTACTATTATTATTATTTTATTTCAATTATTAAACTGTTCTTATCTCAACCCGTGGGTTTTCTTACTCTTGCCCTTCCGATTCTCTCCCCCATCCCACCAGGGAGGGGGAGGGTGAGCGAGCGGCTGCATGGTGCTTAGTTGCCGAGTGGGGCTAAACCACGACATTATGGCACTCACTATGCGTAGGAAGGGGGCGGATGTTCACCGTTATGGTGTTCACTATGCATGCTGAGACCCCGCCTTCCAGAAAGTGGCTGGACATCTGCCTGACTATGGGAAGTACTGAATGAATGTCTTTTTTTGCTTTGCTTAAGCATCAGGCTTTTGCTTTCCCTATTAAACTATCATTATCTCAATCCATGAGTATGCTCACCTTCTATTTTCTCCTTGTCCCACGGGAGATGGGAGTGAGAAAGATGCTGGGTTGGTGTTTGGCTGTTGGCTGAGGTCAACCCACCACAGGTGCCCTTCAGCTTGAATGACTCGATTCTGTGGTATTTCTTCATATGTGTTTCTCACATATTCTACAGGCTTCACAAAGCACTTCATAATGCTGTGAGGAAGAAGTTACTCATTACAAAAATTTGGACTGTCCCAAAGTTTCTCGAGTGTTTTTCATGTGAAGAGTATGACAAATTCTGTATTAGCCAATATCCCAGGAGGGCCACAGATCAACTGCTACCACAAACCAAGAATCTATACATTTATCTTCTTATCCCTTCCATCAATATCCACTGAAAAGTGAAAGAGAGAGGAACAATCTCAAGGAAGTTGGAGCAAAACTGAGAAGAATGATTAGATGACACACCATACTCTAAGTTTCTGTGTGGGCATGTGTGAATTCTGACATATTTAAAAAATGTAAAGCATTTTTACTGTTGTGGGTGTTCACAGAAGATAGCTGAGCCACTGCTGTAATATGACAGCCAAACAAAAAAACAAGTTGCCAGATGCACTGGATTTGCCCTTCTCCCAAGGAGGGAAAAAACCTGAAGACAAGTAATGGAAGAATAAGCCAATAAGCCGAATCACAAGGTTTGATAATTTAGGTTCGGGGATTTTTTTTTTCATTTTAGGTTGGGAGTTTTGGGATGGGGTTTTTTTCCCCTTTTTTCTTATTTATAAGTGACAACCTGTTTTATCTCACTCAGGGATGAAAACAAGGGTGGGGTAAGGGGTTGCATTGGCTCTGAAAAGTCTAATGAGCTGCTACAAGTGCCTCAGACAGTTTTCTCAGACCTAGAGTAGGATGTGTGAAAACTAGAAAAAACTTTAACAAGCATGTTTATTTTGTAAGTAAGTCTGACAGACCTGTTGCATTTACACTGGTGAGATGCAAAAGGTTTGAAAGTATAGGCAGCAATGGACAACACAGGTACACTTACTTCATTTGAAACATTCTCCTGACAGGCTTTTTGGGGCTTTTGGATTATAAAACTTCTCTTTCCAACAGACCACCACATACTATTAACATTATGATCTAGTTTTATAGCAGGAAAATGCTGCTTATCCATACCTGATGGCCTTGCTTATAGACATCTGTAGAAAATCAAATGCTTGCAGGTTTATGCTGCTGCATCTAACTTTATGCAAATACTCTCATTTTCATGGAAATTTGTTTTGTATTACCTAAATAACCATGCAAGATCACATGGCATGAGTACATGCAAAGAATTCACGATTTGCTAAATTTGAGATTGAACAATAAGAAAAAATTCATAAAAGTTCATAAAAGAAAAGGCTACATTATATTAGATGATGATAAGTTAGTGACATAAGAATGAAAAGAACAATTGGGGGGGGTTAAAACCAAATTATTAAACAATTGGTATAACAAATAGCTTGATAAAACACCAGTTACTTACACTGAGTTCAAATAATGTACATACCCAAATTCATGCCTCTAACTTGAATTCAGCAAAAATATACCTGTATCAATAAAGTGCGTCTTTTTTTCATTATTGTTGTTGTTATCACTATTATATTTAGTCTTCCTGGACAAAACACTGAAGATCAAGGTAAGTTTTGTCTGCCTGATACAGAAAGATGAACTGTGAATTAAGAAACCAAAATTCCATTAATAATAACATCTATTGGGACCCCATTAACAGATGCTGGGGTGTGTTAGTAAAAGTGAATGTGACAGATGAGTTATATTACAATGGATTACATATGGTATCCAGCTTTTCAAATTAAGACGTGAACTGTGACGCCATCAGGTTATTTTTATAGAGGACAGTGGGAGGACGTTACATTCCTGATTGAAAAAAGACTAAAATAAGCAAAGTAAGAAAGGGACACTTTATTAATTAAAATGTTTAAAGAGCAATATAATGCATGAAAAGAAAATTACTGTGTTCTAGACACTACAGTGCTATCAATCCATGTTCTCCCTTTCCGTAGCATTTTGATATGGTTATTTTGAGATTACACATTGATCTAGATTAAACCATCAAACTGATGCAGCAGCTACTTCAATTTAGAATATCATAATACTAAAGAGCAGAACTTTTAATAAGCTTTTTGGGTTTTATTTCTTTTGGTTTGTGGTGGGGGTTTTTTGGTTCATTGGTTGTGTTTTGTTTGGGGGGGTGCAGATTGTGGGGGTTTTTTTGGTTTGTGGGTTTTGTTGTTGGGTTGGTTTGGGGTTTTTTTGGACTTGGCCAGACTAGAAAGAGGAAGAACAAAAAAGAAAAACGAGAAACTGAAGTTTAGTGAGCCAACAGGTAAAGAGCCTGCATATCACTTGTCACAGTGAAATGAAGACCCTGTGCCTTATCTTGTGCCTTAGAGACACATGATTAGAGACTGACGCAACAGTAAGTAGTAGTTTGTGGTAGACAGTTAAGCGATCAGGGTTTGCTCTCCTATATAGTCCAAACTCAGGTACCTTCTCAACACTCACACCTTTTGTCCAGTCTTTCAAAATAGCTCAAATTGGCTGCTTTACTTCAAAAAAACCACCACCTGTTACACAGCAACAAGTCAGTTTTTGAAAAATATAATTATAGACTTGATTTCATTAGTAGTCAGTTCTAACGGTACTCATAGAGATCAAAGCAAATTCTCACCTAATACAGAACTTGAACCACTCAGAATCCTAAAACCCTTTAAGTAACTACTGCGATCCAGTTAAACAATATTGAGGTATATCAGTGAATGGCAACATAACGGATGAGCAGATGTGCTCTGCCACTTGCACCATCCAGCTGTGCTTTGAGTACTATGTATTAAAGTATTCATAAAGAGCTGTAACTCAGCAAAAAAAATCAGGGGAGGCTTTTCTTCTCCCCCAAAGAAAAACTTTAATTTTTACTTCCCCAGCCCCTCAAAGTTCACGTATGTGCTTTGTGACGATACTCCTTTAAGACTGAAGAGTTCTTTCTTCCTTGACTGATCTCCCTAGTCATACAAAAAACAGCAACCATTTGTTGATTAAAGGTTATCGCTTCTGCATTAAAGAGCCAGATATAACAGCAAGGTCTAGAGATTTACTACCTTTCCTCTTACTAATGATCTACCTCTCAAAGACAAAAGCACCAAAAAGCAAGATAATGTACCCGGCAATTCACTTACTTGGGTAGCTACATGTGGCCATTTCCCATGAAGGATTTCAAGAACAAAAGCTTATATTCCATTTTTAACATTAGATTAAGTACCTATTAAAAGCTATGCTCTCTTTTCCTATCATTCCTTTCTAAAGATAATGGGAAAGATGACAGAAAGAAGAAAAATGAAAACAAAGTATTTCCCACTTTCACCTTTTCTCGCCTTCTTTCCTGCTTCTCGTAGGAGACTCCCTGGAGCCACCTTAATCATTTTTCAAAATGTATTTCATTCTTCTCTGGATCGGACACACCATCACCAGATGTACGACTTAGAACAGACTCAATGCTTGGAAAGATTCACTGGGAGACACAAAACATTCCTAAGCAAGGAGTTTCACTGTTCCTACAGAGTGAGCCTGTTTTAAGCTTCAAATTAATTTTTACGGCAAATCTGGGAATGGGGGGCGTGGATGGGGTGGAATATGTCAAAACAAAAACCTCCAGATTTCATTCAGCCCAACCAACTAATTAAAATGCAAGAAACAGAGGCATAACAAAATGGAAGAGCTCCTCTCTGAAGGTGAAAAACAGATAGTAAAGCTCCACACTTCAGCTTCATTTGAAAATAGTTCATGTAAACATGTGAGAAGTCAGAAGAATTTTACTTCAATGGAACTACACAAAGATGACATTTTCTTTTCTTGCAACAAGCAAAAGTTGCAAGTAGAAATATTTCTAGGCTAGCTCCTAAAATAAGGTAGCACACAACATACAAATATGGCAACAGGGATAAAAGACGTCAAGGAGGTTTCATGGTGGGAGACAGCCTGATACCATGCTATGCAGCTAAAAGAGCTCTAACAAAGGCTACTGAGCACATTTCACTTTGGATGATAAGTGAAAGGTGATGATAAGTGATGAAACTTCAAGAGCAGGCCAGGCAACAGGTCTCCTAGGTTATCAGAAACAAGCTCATCCTACAGTTTATAACAATTTTTGGTAGTCACTGATAATAAACACAGTATGACATAGGCCAATAAGGAGAAAAAAATTGCACCAGATGATTCACCAAAAGATGCACGCCACAGTGCTGAATGTGTCATTTGGGTCTTTCTATATATATATATGCATATACACACACTACTGCAGCACGCTTCACCAAACTGATGTCATGTCTCTACCTGCTAATCGGGACTTACATGACAAGAACTGTCGCCATGACAAACCAGCAATCACAGAAAACTAGACAACTGCATTGTCAGGCATTTATGAGCATCATTACAGGATGATTCTTAAGACAGCAACTAAGTGGTGGAGGGGAGGTACCTTTCTTTGCATGAAGAACTTCAGGAGCTAGGAAGGAAAGGTTCTACACAGCACTTTGAGAAAGAATTAGAAGAGAACAGGTCTTCTTATTCTCTCCTTTGCAGGTGGCTGTAATAAAGTCAGAATCAAGGCTCATGTACTAATTTTAAAGTCATATAGAAAAATCCAAGATCATCCAAATTCCTACAAACATTCAACCTGCTTCTGTGGAAGAAAGAAGTTTCATGCCACCAGAAAAATAAACAACAAAATTATTTCTTCATTGGGCCAGTAATAAAATAGTCACAACATAGTGTTTCAGAGATCCACATTTCAGTGTCCTTAATTACTTAATTTATATTTTATGTGAACACCAAGTCACATAAAAATAATCTTTCAAAGAAGTTTATTCTCACTGAAATATAAAGAACCTTTGGAATCCATAATAAAGGAGAAAGAAAACCACATGATAAATTTTGAGAGTGAGAGAGTAAGCGAATGCCAAATGAACAGAACACTCCCAGGTATTACACTGTAGATAATGCTTTCTTCATTTACTCAGATACAGTTCAACACTTACAGAATAAATTATACATATTCTAGCACTTTGTATAAGGAATGCAATCACAGCTGTAAGAACACACATATAACCACTTTCTTGCATCATACAGAAAAAGAAACAGAAACTTGTAGCATCATCTGAAGACTGCTATTTTTATTCTCTGTTCCTGACAGAAGTTTTTAGCTACCAGCAAGGAGATGTTATGTAATTGTAAGTGCAGGACAATAGGGTATAAAATAAGGAAAAATAATCTATAGATACTCCCTATCTCTATTGCTACAAACAAAATTTCCTTAGACCATCTGTTCCTCTTTAGGTATAAAAGCTTGTAAAACAGATTAGGATATTAAATAGTCATCCTGCAGAAAAGTTTCCTGTTGCTAAGAAACAGGAAGGAAAATAATATGTCCAAGGTCAGCTGTTACTGAATTGATATCAGAATGATAAAATTTTTTACTCAATTTGACATATTTCATAAGGAATCAAACACACTGTTTGTTTAGGCTGCACTGTTTCCATAAACCTATTCTGCTTAGAAGTTTTATATTTGCATGGAGACTATGAATAAAAGTAAAACTGTGTTCAGTGAACGATGACAGAAATGTCACTCTGGTTAGGCAAATCAACAGGGAATTACAGTACTTTGAGAAATCCTTCTTGAGGAGTAAAAAATTCATCGCATTTTGTATGACCTTTCATTTCTGGCAGTTTTTTCATTACACAGATTTTAGTTCTAGGTTTAAGTCAAAGGTCAATGTTTCTAACACACCACTTCACTCAACAGGCAAGTTAAAGACAACTGCTTCACCTGAGGCTCTACTCCTGCGAGCATGAAATAAGGCATTACTTTCTTGTTACTCACAGAATCACAGAATCTTTTGGTTGGAAAAGACCTTTAAGATCATCAAGTCCAACCGTACCTGTCCACTACTAAACAATGTCCCTCAGCACCTCGCCTACCCGTCTTTTAAATACCTCCAGGGATGGGGACTCCACCACTTCCCTGGGTAGCCTGTTCCCATATTTGACAACCCTCTCTGTGAAGAAGTTTTTCCTAATATCTAATCTAAACCTCCCCTGGCGCAACTTGAGGCCATTGCCTCTTGTCCTATCACTTGCTACTTGGGAGAAGAGACCAACACCCACCTCGCTACAACCTCCTTTCAGGGAGTTGTAGAGAGTGATAAGGTCTCCCCTCAGCCTCCTTTTCTCCAGGCTAAACAACCCCAGGCCCCTCAGCTGCTCCTCATAAGACTTGTGCTCTAGACCCTTCACCAGCTTCGTTGCCCTTCTCTGGACACGCTCCAGCAACTCAATACCCTTCTTGTCATGAGGGGCCCAAAACTGAACACAGTACTCGAGGTGCGGCCTCACCAGTGCCGAGTACAGGGGAAGGATGACTTCCCTGGTCCTGCTGGTCACACTATTTCTAATACTCCCAGCACATTGATTCAGCTGTACTCCTGCTCAGCAATTAAGAAATCCAAAGCATCTCTATACAAAAAAAGTCCAAATAAAATATTAACACAGTTAAATTATTGCAATGTCTTCCAGATGTGTAACTCCAGAAAGAGCATATAACACAGAAGAAACCCCAGGTTTGCTACATAAACATTTAGGAAAAGACATCACAGATGAAATTAAGTATGTCTGCAACCCAGTATCATTATCCAAGAAGTTTAATGAATTAGGATTTTTTTTTTTTTTTTAAAAAAAAAAAAAAGCTCAGAATTACTTTAAAGGCTTCCAACAAAAATCAGAGAAAAAGATGATAAGGAAAGTTTTGGCATTTGTTTTCAAAGTGTTCCTCAATTTAGCCATGTAACCAGGTTCCTTTCCAGCCAAGCTGTAGGGACACACAGAAGCAATCACATAAAGAAGTGCAGTCCAAGAATTTTCCCCCTTCATTCTGGGGAGTTAATTACACTACATACAATGCCCTGGAAAAAACTAGTTCCAGGCATAAAAAGTACCATGTTATAGTCTACTAAACATTAAACAAGCATACAAAACAAACAACACGTAAATGGCAAACTGCTTTACATACCATAAATAACCTAAACAAAAACTGCTAGACAGTAAATCTATTTGTCTCTTATGCAGTCTTTCCCACTTGGTTGTTGCATACATTTGAACATATACCGAACATGAAGCATGTTCAAGTACGTAAGTACAAATGTTTATCTCAATGCTTATATTTTTCAGTCTGAAAAGACAGTTCACAAAAATACAGCATGTGCCATACGGCTACTCTTCTGGCTTGCAAAATGCCTCTTGCTCACCAGGCTTGTTCCTGACATAACTGTCTAAAGTCTATAAAAATAGATTCTTCTTGCTGTCCCCTTCCTGTTCTCTATATTTCCTGCTTATTATCTAGTCTGAAGTTAACATCAGTGATAACACACCTCTTGAGAAGAGAGCGAACCTGATAGTGATAATGCCACATTTTGGCGCTGAAATGGCCGAGGAGCGCGAAGGTCAAACAGCCTCCTGCACTCCCAAGGTTTCTTAATCACATTGAAGGATGCTGGTACCTTTAGGGATCCTGTATACCCATTTAAAAATGTCTGTATTAAAAATAATGAATAATAAAATGTGATAAAATAATGTCCTAGAATTATATTACATTGATATCATTGACCATTTAAAAATAATTTTATTAATTTAATAATATTACTTATAATGTTGTTGTTACAATAAAAAATAAATGTCTGTATTAAAAATAAATTGCCTAATTAATACAAGATACTTAGTAACTCCAGTCTTTTTCCTTCCCCTCTGACCTGTTCTTCATTTATTGTTTAAATTTTAGTAGCCTGGTGTCACACAAGACTTTTCAAAACCATCAATTGTTTTAGCCCATTTCTTCCTCTGACACCTCCTAACCCTATCAACAGTTCTCATGTTGGTAGGGAAACTGAAGGCTGTTCCCGTCTGTGGCTGGACAGTGGTTTAATTTCAGTGTGAAACAAGTAAGCATTAGATAGTGCAGGAAAAGTTACTGTAGCAAATTCTACATCAATTCTTATGAAAGGGGAAGATACTCATTTGCAAATATCCCACTCGTACTCATCCTTCCAAAGATTTCTTTCACTCACAATCTCACACTCACATACACACTGTCGTGGTTTAGCCCCAGTCGGCAACTAAGCACCACGCAGCCGCTCGCTCACCCTCCCCCTCCCCGGTGGGATGGGGGAGAGAATCGGAAGGGCAAGAGTAAGAAAACCCACGGGTTGAGATAAGAACAGTTTAATAATTGAAATAAAACAATAATAATAATAATAATAATAATAGTAATAATAATAATAATTGCAATGAAAAGGAGAACGAGAGAGACAAACAAAACCCAGGGAAAAGAAAACAAGTGATGCATCTGCTCACCACCCGCCGACCGACACCCAGCCAGTCCCCGAGCAGCGATCGCTGCCCCCCGGCCAACTCCCCTCGGTTTATATACTGAGCATGACGTCATATGGTATGGAATAGCCCTTTGGTCAATTTGGATCAACTGTCTTGGGCTGTGCCCCCTCCCAGCTTCTTGTGCACTTGGCAGAGCATGGGAAGCTGAAAAAGAAAGTCCTTGACTAGCCTAAGCACTACTTAGCAACAACTAAAACATCAGTGTGTTATCAGCATTCTTCTCATACTAAATCCAAAACACTGCACTATGCCAGCTACTAGGAAGAAAAGTAACTCTAACTCAGCTGAAACCAGGACACACACAAATGACACATATGCCCAAGTGGTTTGGCCAGGATCACCTGCATGTGACAGAGGACAAGAGGCACCAGCTATCAAGTCCTCACCATGTTTCTGGGTTTCTTCTCAATGGGCAACAACAAACTAGTTTTTGGATGGATCTTCACAGCCTTTAGGAGCCAGCAGCCACCGTGGGGTGGTCCTCTGCACCAGAATCCTACTTATATCTCAGCCTCCATAAATCTTAGGCCAGGTTGTTTCCTACGCTGTTTTTCTTCATTTGGAATATATGTAGTCTATAGTCTGTTTTTCTGTTGGGTGAGCAGGAAAAGAAATGGTACACATGACAATCTTCCACTGACAAGTCATCTGCTTTATGGTCTTATCAGAAGGCAGGCATTCCAGTCCTGACATAAATAATGCATTCCTCAACCTTACCACTGGGAATAGTGTCCTGGGAGCTGCAGCCTTGGAGAGTTGTTCTTCATTATCAATACAGGCCTTTCTTTTAACCTTTCTGCTGCTGCTTCTGGCGCTTAAACATACTTTTCCATTCCTGCACCATTCATACCAACCCTAATATTTCTATTACAAATCTCTGTAAGGGTTCAGCAAAGGTAAGTCCAGCCATCACAACTGACACAAACTGTCGTTCCTGGAAATCTCAAAGAAGCCAAAAGCTGATGACCATCAAAAAAAAAAAAAAAAAATCTTTCATGCAGCTAGTCCTAAAGAACTGAGGTGCCTGACAGTCTTTGCAGGAACTTGTAGTTGTGTTGCTATGTTCTACGGTAATTAAAGAGCTTGGTTTCTAGCTCTAACTATCTGGTCTCTTCCCCAGGAACTGAAATCAGTTATAAAAATCAAGTGTGGGTTGATTCAACTGACAACTGAGCTTGTCATATTTTGCATAAATTGTAAAATGCAATACCCAATGGAAATTAGCAAAAGGACCTAAAAATCCCATAAAGCACTTTTCTTTTTACTAAAAAGTGTTAACTATGTCACAATAAATATTATTTGAAGACACATTTCAGAATTGTTGAAAATATAAAAGTAGCAAAACAGAGCCTACCCAACATATTTTCGCTTAACAAAGAGGAATGGAACTTTACAGCCAAACTTCCTAAAAACATGATGTTTGCCAACTGAAATGTGTAAAGACAGAAGCGAGGCCTGCTGTAGAGACAATTACATGTGCTCGCTCCCACTCGCCATAGCCTGGGCCCTTCCTGCCTATAAGCTTCCATGCCACTGCACGCTCAGCTGTATTCCTACTATGGGTGTTTCCTCTGTTCATAAGCAGAAATACTGATCTAGAGCCAACCTCAAGGACTAAGAGCTGGACATCACCTGGGTTTATTTTAATTCTGTTTTCTTGATGTCAATCTGCAAATATAGTTCTCCATTATCCCATAAACCTTAGGGTTTAGTCTTTCATTATGACAATGTAACATAAAGGAATGTTTCCAAGGCATAATTAAATACCAGTACACAGTATCTTTATGCGGAAAAATGTCAGCTGTTATCCATAAAGAATACTTTTACTTTCTGCCTTTATAGCATTTTTCTCCTCTGTCTTGATTTGGGCCATGAATCAGGGAGCATGCTATGCGTTCAGGACTTTCCGCAACACCGATACTGCTATGTGGGTAGGTAATCCTTTTCCCTAAAGCAAAGGTTTTTGGCATCTGTTCAACAACTGTTTATCAACTACACATCCTTCAAACAGCTAACAAGCCTCACATTTAACATTCTTCGCTAACTGACAACTCAAGTTCTCAACAAATATAATGAATTAATAGGTACTACTATACAGTGCATAAACTCACAAAATTAAGAAAGAGGACTTAGACTGAAGAAAGAAGATGTCTTTTGAGATGAAATAACTTGAGGAAGATAAAATAAAGAATCAAGGAAGAAGTAGGTAAGTCACACTGAACATCAAATTGATTCTCAAATCCTCCAGTAAGTAAACAAACACTGATGTCCAGAAAGGCAACTAGACCAGCAGCTCCAGTTAGGCTTTCCAAAAAACCTCTAAATTAACCATTTGTTACCGCTTTCTTTACAAGGTATGGTGTCAATCAAACAATTTCCAACCTAGATATAAAACTATTCAGGGCATTCTTGTTACAGAAAAGTCCTTAATTGGATGCCAGCAATGCTTCCTGGCAGAAACGCTCACAATTGTCAAATGTTTCGCTAGCTGAAAAGGCCTCTATTTGTTATTTTGGAGTACTTGCAGTACCTGCCAGTTCTGCAATCCTTATAACATTTGTTACAGGACAAAACACGAAGCCTAAGCTTAAAATGCTGACTGAAAGCCAGAGAAAATGGTTTGATTTCTAACATTTTGAATACTATGCCAAAAATAAGCAGTAAGTTAGTTCAACTTGAACAGTCAAAACCAGATCTTGCTTGACACTGTAGTAATGAGAGATGTGGCAAAATATTCACTTTTTCAGCATCATGAAGTTCAAGATATTCAAATCGTGTCCTGCAAGCTGTGTAGAGCTTGTGCCTGTTTATGCCAGCCTCAAAGCTGGGTAAGACTTGGTGTGTTTGTCTGGAAGGACCCTACGATTGTCCAGGGAGAGAAGGAGTAGCTACTTACAGCACTGACTGAGATTCGTACATGCCCGCAGAGTATGACAGATAGCCTTTCCCCAGTGGTAACTACTATCCTATAGTTACTGCTATATGTGGTACTAACATAGTAGCTATATTATAGTAGGGGTAACTACCATCATACTGAAAAAGTGGAAAGCATGTTCTTCAGTGCTTCAGAATTGATCTAATAAGAGGATACTTTAAATTCCTTACCTGTGAAAAAGATCAACCCTCAGGTCCACTTGAGAGGAACAAGTCCTTTCATTTTGCAGGAAAAAAAAATATTTTATTTTTTCATGTTCACAATAGAATTGGCTAGTAGGAGTTAGGATAAGAATTTGTAAGTTTGTTTGCAATCCCACATCTACTGCTTAATGGTTAATTTGTCAAAGGTATACTTGGATATTTAATTCTTTGGGCTTTTTCCAACCCATATGACTATTCAGATTTTGAAGGTCCTCTATAGCCTTCTCCTCATTGCCTGTCTGAGCAGGTGAACCTATAAAGAAATGAGTATGTGTTGTATGAAAGCTGTTGAAACAGCATTAGCTTATAACTCGACAGATCTCATCACACTCTAGACACAAGCACAGAGGATAGGCCATGCCACTGTCACGGACTGGACTGGTGTATGCTGAGTGGACAGACTGGACAGACTTGAAAACAATTTTAAATGAAGAAACAGAAGTGTAGTAACTGTGTCTGACAAGAAACCTAAACCCCTGCAAGACAAAATGTTGTATTTAATCACTACCTGATGTTATGCTTGAAAGATGTATCTATTTCATTCAGATAAAGTCCTCGCTGGAACAGACATAGTCAAAATTATTTTGATATGCCTGTCTACTCCTAGATTTCTACAGTTGGAAGACAAATCCTAGCAGTTAAGCCGGTGATATTTCTGATCATAACAACGGCTGAGGTTTACTTCATATACTCTTAAATGGAGTGCGAGAAGAACAAGTGTTCAGGGCTCTGACAGCCCAGAAGTAAAGAACTGCTGCCCACTCTATTTAGCCATACTATTTGTTATGAGACTTAACAGTATCTATAACCATGACTGTGATCACAATCACAAATATAACATTTCAGAGAATGGCATGCCAGAAAAAGCAAAGCAATCAGTTATTCTAACAGATTTGCAAAGAAGCGGGGCTAATATGCTTCTGGAATTCAGAGACATCTTACATGCGATGGAAGAAAAAAACAAAACACTCAGCATACACCAGTACTAAAAATCAATCAGATTGCTTTCTCTACTTGTGGATAAAAAGTGAGTAAACACATCATTGTGGATAAGAAAGAACCTGTTCCTGAAATTGTCTCTCTATAGAATATTGACCATCTACTACAAGGAACAAAACCTCAAAAACTTCACCAGAATCTGCCACACCGATTGACTATTTTGCCACCACAGAGGGCTGGAAAATCTGAAAACACATCAGCTATAAATAAAAGCTTACTGCTACAGAAAGCATCCTGAGAAGCCCTCTGAAGAAAAGGGGTTGGGACAAGTTAAAAAAGAAAAATACACTGTGCCACTGAAGCTTCCCCTACCACCTACCCCTCTTTGCCATATATTATGTTATTCCCCAGTGAAAAGGGTTCAGCTAAACACACATAGGTACACTTACACAGTCTCTGACAGATGTCAACAAATGGCACTCCTACAAGTCTTCTCAGTTATTTCCTACAGCATGTAGATGAGCATTTAACCCTGGGAAAAAGGGGGTTTACCTTTTCTGTAACTTTGCTTAAGGTTCTCAAGAGAAAGAATTGGAGAAAGCAGTTTTCTGTTTTAATTCCAAACACAGACCAAATATTGAAGCATTTACTCCTCCATAAATGCACACTAGCATGGGCTAAAGAGTTCCAGGATTAATTAAGATGATGGGTATTTTAAATCACTGTAGCATGCCCTATCTTCTATAAATGAAGTGTAGGTCCCTAGTACCCGGTAATGCCCCACAACATCTGAACAAGAAAAAGAATATTTGAATTCCTGACCGTGGAAGGCAGGTAAAAAGGAGACCAAAGAGCCTCCACATTCAGAATTTAAATATCTTCATGTCCCACTAACAACCAAAGACCTCATCTTGGCAATCTCCACAGATGGAATTACATGGCTTGGCGATGCAGGACTGCGACCTCTCTTTGCTTTTTCCTCCTTCAGTTCAGCACGTGCCTCTCCAGCACACAAGAGACATCTACACAGATGAGTACAAACAAACTGCTCCAGGACCAGCACTAGCTATGTTTTTGCTAATCAGGCTTGTGAAAGAGAGCCAGCAAGTTGGACAACAGTCACAGTAACCCAGCATTATGTCACTTCTGGACTGAAGGCAGAGCACAGACAGCTCTGAATACGGGGAGACAAAAGAAAGTGTTAAACTAGCCAATGATTAGAATAGCATGGAGATGTCGAAGATTTAACCTCAAATCTCCTATGTTAAGGGAGAATATTCTGGAATGCTACTCTAAGATGCTTCTCTTCACCACTTTCTCTTTCTTCTCTCCACCCCCATCCTTCTTTTTCCTTTGGAAGCCTTATGATTTCAAGTAAATTATTTTTTTTAAGAGGGCTAAAAAGAATTAACAGGATGAGAAAACAGTTTTCTGGGAGCTCTACCCAGGATGTTTCCTTGGCCATGAATAACTACACTGGTTTTGAAAACAGCATTGCTCTATTTCAGCTGCTGAGCAGGTGGTCTGTTAAATCTTAAAAGTTATGTCTGTTAGTTAAGTGTTCATGTAAATATTTCATGAAGCTTCCCAGCTTATAATAAGCATTGCTTAGCACTATTTTATGCAACACAGGCTACAGAAATTATTCTACCAAAGAAAAAAAAAAAAAAAAGATAAATGAGAATTGGATAACCATAATTCATTATTTTTTTTTTTAATATCAAAGGGAAAAAAGATTGCGAATTCTAAGTTAAATGTGCCTGTTTGGGGAAGATACATCTTGTTTCATATCATCATCTTATAGCGTAGCCCAATAAGCACACATTATCTCTTTGTTCTCTTTCTTATAATCTTATTCAATTACTTTTAAAAATCTTTTCTTAAAAAACTACTTTATAAATAGTTTAAGGAAAGTACAGGACATGTTCTTCCACAGCACCTTACCATAAATGAATTTATTTCTATAACAGATTTTGTCTTCACAAAATGTTATTAATCTCTCTGTGTTCCAAAGCAATAAAGATAAAAGTCCTTAACCATGAGCAGCTTTTAGCTCTTTAGATATTAACAGTAACTCCATTTTTATTTCTATAAAGATGAGGGATCCAGTCAGGTTGACTGTTGCTCTCCCAGTCAATTAAAAACTACCAGAAGTTGCCTAGTTTCTCTGTCAATTTTACAAGCCATCATCTGTTTTACTTCCTCGCATTTCCCCCCTTCACAAGTTATTTAAATCATCCTAAGATGTAAATAACATACAGGATATTAATCATACTTTAAACAGGATTTTTATTACTTTTTTTTCTTTTTGTTTATAACATTGAGAAAGGAAACTTTTCCCCCAGAGAATTTTAATTATCGCTTTCTCAGATGTCTGCCATATTATTTGTTCTTTGGTGAAATGAAGAAACTCTCCTATTATTAGCCCAAAGAGCAAAATTGCCTGTCACAATTCTTACTAGTTTGTCGGCATAGAAGAGTGTAATTTATTGGCCTTGCAGTAACAAAGTTTTCTACACTTCAGGAGAATCATTGTAGAGATGTGGTGAGGCATAAAGTCAAAATTTAGAGATCCAAAAATAGGCTTCAATTCTTATTCAACTAAAGATGAAATGGAAAAATAAG
>VYZW01009322.1:0-19521 GCA_013401315.1 Balaeniceps rex | reverse complement strand
AGGTGAGGGGGGGGGGGCGGGGAGATAGACTATTCTGTTGTCTATTTCCAGTAAAGCATCTGCATTCTTCCTGTGCATTTTTAAGCAATGCAGCAAGACCTGTGATGATTGCACTAGGAATTACAGACAACAGAATGCTTGAAGCACCATCATGGTACTGCATAGCAGATACAGTATTAGAGTATGGAGAACCTTCCAGCTCTATAATAACTATTTCAAGGGAATAAAAGTGAAACTCATACAGCTGCAAAGGTCCTACAGAGACCACAGCACTACAGACTAAAGCAGAAAGGAAACTGGAGTAAGCTTCACACTACTCCACATTAATATGTAAGTAGGAAGCTAGGTCTGAGGCTAAATTACAAAAAGCAAGAGCAGAATTCTCCTTTACCAATCTGCTAAACCAAAAGGCATCCATTATAATGTAATTTTATCTCCTGAATAATATTGAAGGTTACAAAATATATAGACATGACACCTGGCTCAGAAAGATCCTCAGATGCTAACAGGTAGAGCTGGCACAGTCTCTACAGCAAACAAGCACTAAAATTCCTTCAACTTCAGATGCAATCATCTAATTCTTCTGCAGATTAGATCCTGACTTTCAGATTTGGGTCCAGAAAAGGAGAGAAATACACAGTGAAAAAACATCTGCAAATACTCTGACCAGCATCAAACAGGACCTATGTGGGTGGAAAAGAATATAGGCCTTATCTCCAGAGTAACATTTAGCTGTCCGACTACGAAAAACACTTCTCCCCTAGTAATCCCTGCCTCATTCACCATGCACAATAAAATGAGGCTAGAGCTCTACAGATAAAAATGTCAAACCACTCTGATTTATCCCCAGCACATCAGAATTTTGTGCAACAGTTCTATGGAAAGTGGGGAGAAAGTATGGAAAAAGGTATTACACGCAGTTGTAATACATGCTCACATACGCCCAAGAAACCTGCAGAGCAACTAGGGTCTGCTGTAATAGCCAAAGTGGGCAACAGCGCCGAGGTGTTACCACCCATGTGATCAAGAACTCAAATCAGTAGGACATTTTGTCTACACTGCCATCAGACTAGCACCTCTGATTGTACTCCTGGGTTCGTTTGGGCACGCCTACCTGCCTGTCTTCCTTCACCCTCTCAAACGGCACAGGTGGTGTTGAGCTGATGTTCTTCTTAACTAGCTCCTTGTCATTCCCTCTCTTCGGTATCCTCATCTGAATCACGTCCTGCCAGATCAATTCTTATTTTATTTTTTAGTCTCACCTTTCTAGCCTAGACTCTGAATACCACTTCCCCTTCCTACAGTTTCACTCCTCAAGTTTCAAGCACTCATCTCTCCAGGTTTGTTCTCTTCCCTGTTGTTTTCTCCTCCTAGGTTCACTTTCACAGGATCCTTCCTTCTAAGCAGCTTTCTCTTCCAGAGCTCCTGGGCACCAGGCAGCATGTGTCAGCAGGGCTGCTCACACCCTCATCTCCCACAGTCCAAATGACTCAACGTTTGGGATTTCAGAGAAATCCTGTTTTGGCCCAGCCATTAAATTTTAGAGAGGTTTTAGTCAATAAAGTCTAAGTCTTCCCAGCATGAGAACAGGCGTTTTCAAGGTCTACTATTTTCCACAAGCAAATAAATCTTCTGAGGAAGGGGAGAAACACATTCCTTGCACAAGAATCAATCCATTTTGCTTCAAGGCCCCATCAGTGCGTGTAAGTTTCCAACAGCATTTGACAGTTATCTTTTTCCCCCAGCTCAGCTCTCTAACCTTGCCAAAACCTTCAACAATTTCTGCTCAAAAGACTGGCACACATCACACAGGGAGTTTAAAGCCTAGCAAAAGGCATAAATAATAATGACCAATGTCATATATCAAGGAAACTGAACTTTTAATAGATGATTAGGGTAAAAGAAGAGTATTCATCATTTACCACATCACATTCTTCAACTACGATTTCAACTATCTATTTCAGAACTTTTACCCAAGAAAACGCCTTTCTAGCTTTTTATAGCAAATTTAAATTTCCACATGTTGAAATTTCCATTGCTTTCTATGGAAAATTCTGTTCTCTGCAAATTGTTTTCACTTTCTTGTGGTTGTTGAAACTGGTTGCTTCTGTTTGAAAAACGTATCTCCATACCATCAAGGAGAGAAAAAGCTGCATCTGCCATCAAATACACTTTCATGATATTGATGCATTCACTTTATGTGAATTTTATTTTAGGAAAATACTACAGAAAAGAATTCCCTTGCTGCTTAAATTTAGTTCCTTGCTCTGGTGAGCATCTCATCATCTTTATGAAAGCTTTTTCATAAATTTCTTAGACTCTACTTTCATGCAGTAAGATATGGTTTGATATAAACTACCTTCAATTGCGAGTCTATTCTATTGATTAGAAACCCTATTCTAATTTCTAGAGTAAGTTTATACACAGCCAATATACCCATTTGTTCTCATATCAGCATTGTCTTATTCTAAGTAATTCTTTCCTCGTGATTATCCCCACACGTTTATAGAGTACTTGTATACCCTCTCAAATTTCATCTTATCAAAGAAGTCAAGCTCCCAACTAATGACACAATACATGTCAAAAAAAGGTTGACAGTATGTTTTGTTTCTTAAAATCAAAATTGCTCTTATTTACAGTTTAGCTATATAAGCACAGCTGAGGCAAAGGGGCCTTTGATCTGTCACACTTCCTTAGTACCAGTCTCTTTGGTAAATTCCCAATACGTTTTTCTAATTTTCTTTTACCGTTATGCACATAGCTATCTTTTCCTCCAAAAGCAGTTTAAGAACTTGAATAACACTGACGTCAAAACCATAATCCTGCAGTTGCCTGGATTAATTTTTCCCCCTTTCTTCAAAAAAATGCACACTGCCCTGCTAATGTCTAATTAGCCAGCCGCTCCACTTTCCAGCGGATCTGCACTCAGATTCCACCTTGATTTCCATTTCCATACTTCTATGCTTTTTCCTGTAGGTGACTGTAATCACTTGGTGTAAAATGTGGCACACAATCAAGTTTTTAGACAAACCTAGACTTTTAATACTTCCCCATCCTCACTTTTTGGAGCATATCTGATGAACTTTGTGCTACTTACTCCAGTACCCTTTGCAGGGTCTAACTGAGCTTGACAATTTCTCTGTGCAGGCTCCTGTCTCCAGTCCTAAGGCAGTGAAAAAAATCTAGTTGCGATGATGAACACGATCGTTCTTTCATGAGTTCAAGAGTATCTTAATGACAGCTTTGCAGAACATGCATATGTTTAACCATGGTTTAAAAAGAAGTAATTATAATGGTTACAGCCTTTAGAAGTAGTCTAAGTTCTTAAAGACGCATAAAGAAATGTTGGTGGCAATTCTGGAAAAAAATTGAATTCCATCCCGTTAGCTACAACATTGCCACAGGCAATCACAAGCACTCCCTCAGGTTTTGTTTCGTAACTATTATCATTACCTGGATTCCTCACAGATGGTTAAGTAGCCTTGTAACCTGTACTGTAGCTTATTGCTACTGACTAGCCCTTTAACTGAAGAATAATCACTTTCAAGTTTTAAAATAAAAATCTAACTTGACTAGACTTGACAGGTCATACAATACATTTTCTATTCCACAGCATAAAGCCAAACAAGCAAGCAGCAAGCACGTGCTCTGAAACAATTAAATTTTTTCATTCCCACATATTATTTAACAAAATATTTTCATCACAAGTTTACCCTTTAATATTCCCATAGAAAATGAAGATGGTTGTATACTGTTAGATTATGCGACAGAAGCTCATCTGCACCCCAACAAAGGCACACGGAGAAACAGTGGCAGGTGGGGGAGCACAAATAATACCCTGCCTAGCTCCTCCCAGGCCCATCACTCAGAGGCCCATCTCTACAAGCCCAGAGGACCACAGGAATGCAGAATGGCAGGCAGGCACACAAATTAGGGACTTGGAGGAAGGGATGCCCCATCCAGACCCCTCCCAGATGTGAAACCAATCACGATGAGTCAACATCAGAGCACGTCTTGGACAGAGCGGGGGTCACTGCCCAGGGGTGTGGGACACATTATGGGACACAGGGGAAGAGCATTTGGGGATTGCACAGGACTTACTATGGGATGTTTACAGCAGGAACCAAAGGCAGGGACAGGGATGGATTTACATGATTTGGGGAGGAACAAGTGTGAGAAAAGAGAGGAGCAAGCGGATAAAAAGGGCCAGTTGCATGCAAATAGTTTGCCAGTTGGTTCACTTGCCTGGCCATGCCCTGTGCCCGATCAGTGCAACCTCCCGTATCTGCTCATTAAATCCTTTCTAACTCTTTTCTGGGCGAGGGGCTCTATTCATTATGTGTATGTGCACAAGGGTCTGAGTGCAGCAACTGGGGTGGGACAGCCAGCCACCGGAGAGACAGGGGCGAGTGGCCTTAAGAGCCAGCCTGGGGTGGGTCATGGGGACGTGCGTGTTCCACAGTGCAGCACCTGGCGTGGGTATGGGCATGCATGCACATGTGCGTGTACCGGGAATACATGTTCAGCCTTGCTGCTGGCTGGACCCCAGGTACGGAGCTGTGGCAGCCTCACCCCTCTTGGGCTGCTGTATCTGGCCTGATATTTTCCCCTAACACAAGGGAAGAAAAGGCTTTGGAAAGTTAAACACAGCACATGCTTAAAACAAGGTTTTCTTTTCCCATTCCACATACAGTAATCATCTTCTTTCATTCTATACCTCGATTCTGTCCCTTTTCCACTATTTTTCCACTCAGATCAATTTCACCCCCTTCATATCAATCTTCTCTTATCATAGATATTTCTTCCCCTCCTTTTCACTTCCACCCTACCCCTACCTCAGATTTTACAGGTTCATTTTCCTTTAGTTTGCTTGAGCCTTTCTCCATTTTCTATAATCTTGTCTTCCTCTCCATGAAATTCTTTTTATTGTTTCCTCTTTAAATTCCTCAGCCACCCTTTCAGTAGGGATAAAAACTGCCCCTTACACATTCTGTCATTTCTCTTCAGCTTTCTTCCCACTTGCCAAAATTTTGTTCTTTGTAACATTGCCTTTCACTCTCTTTCAAAGAGAAACACATGCAATTGAGGCACTCTTCTTCTTACTTAAATAAAACATAGCTATTTTCAAACACTTACTGACTGAACAGGGTTTGTATTAAAGTTTTTTCACAGGACAGAATAAAATCAGCAGACTATTACTACGAATGCAGTTCAAAAGACTCAAATTCAGAAAACAGTTTCTCAAAAAGTGCAGAGACTGCTCATGTAACAAACCCACCAAGAAAATACTCGAGGTTTAGCTATTTCTTCTCCCTTCCTCCACTGTGTGCAGCTGCAGAAGAGAGACCATTTTCACATACTCCTCTTGACAGAATTTGATTTCTCAGGCTTTGCTCTATCTTAAGTCACCCCCCTTACCAACTTCAGCATATCCATATACAATTGCAAAGTTGAATTAAGTTCTTCACTCTAGCAAGAGTTTATCAAAGACCTTTTACCTTTTTGAAGCATATTTGCCTCAAACGGACAGCCAGTCCCTTTCTTCCATCTCCACAGAGTACTGCATCCAGCTGGCTGCGAAGACCAGCATTTGAGAGGCACGTGGAGATGGAATTAGTTTGGCTTTTTTGCCGATATGCCATCTTCCATCCAATTCCTCATATTGTTTTTTAGGACTTCCACTAACCTAAGACACTGATTTTACTGTTCAGTTTAAAAAAAAGGTACTATGCAAACAAGGAAGATGCATTTTAAACATAACTCCACAGGACTGAAAAATATTTATCCGCTTTATAGAAAAACATCTGTCTTCACGAAAACTCATATCCACCAGCTGACTCTAATGACTGTTTACCCACATGTAGAGCTAGCACAGAGAAGGACAATTTGATACTGTTATTATGTAGAGGAACTCTCTACACTGCATTGAAATTATTACTACTCCCCAGAAGAACAGCTCGGTCACATTAGCTGACCTGTGTTTGGCTGCACTTGGCACAAGAGCTTTAAACAGAAAAGACCACACTACTGTGAGGAGACAGAAGACATCTTTTGAAGGGGGATGGCACTCAGGGAGCCATGCTTTAGGTTTCTCTCCAAAGCAGCAGCACAGACCATCTGAGCCTGTAGGCTCAGAGGGGTAAAGCAGCATATCGTCCACCACAGGCCAGGATGGGAATGTGCCTGCATTCATAGATTACATGGCAAGGACTGGTCACGCAGCCTGATACCAGTTTCAAATATTGGAAACATTGGAAGCACAAGGTCTCCCCTTGAGAACCATAATCATCCCTTTCCTAAGAGGGCCCAAGAATGATTAGATTTAATCCTGGTACACACTATTTTGTGCTAGCACATGGGACTTTCACTCCACAGCCTACTTCTGAGCAAGGGTTTTTCCTTACTTCAGTTGGTGGCATCAAGGTCCTTGAACAGCAGAGCAATAGAGAGCTCACTGCAACTGCCTCTGCACTCAGTCAACCCTGACAACTGGAGAGCTGGAGTTTGCCTCACGTTCTTCTGTTATGCAAATGGGTTCCAGTTGATGATTTCCAGCAACACACCAGGATTAATGCTGCAGTCCATGTTATTCTCCCAGCCTCCTTTCATCACACTTATTAAGCCCTACAATGTCTTACACTGGGCTTGGGCTTCCCCTTAAAACTCTGACCACATAACATGTGCACATCCTTGTCCTGTGGAAGACAGCTCCACAAGTTCACTTCTCCGTTAGCTAGAAATCTTATCCTAGTCCTTATTTTATTACTACTTGATCTCATGCCAAAATTTTGTCCCTTACATTAGGTATCTATCTAGCTTGGCTCACGTTACATCAATTTTACATCTGAATCAATGTATTAATAATTTTTTTCCTCTTTGAACCTTTCTTCCATGCTAAAGAAGTCCCTTTCTCTCATAACATCGCTGGTATCTCAAAAATTCCATCTAGAAAAGACTTCAGAGAATAATACCTTGGGGGAAAGGAGGGGGTGGGAAGAACCCTATCTCCCACGAGACCTGCAGTCATCAAGCCATCGCAACGTCAGCTACACTCCATAGAGGTCGAGGAAGCTGCTCCCACGACTGCAAACATGGCCTGGCTTTCCCTCATGGTGCTTTCATTTGGAATCTCTTCTCCTCTCCTTCAGAGAGCTGAAGGGCAGAAACTGGAAATGAGGGATTAGTACCTATTGACCTCAAATACATTTTCACTCAATGACCAACATGACCTAAAACAATTATGACATGCACAGAAGCTGTCCCCAACATATCCTCACTGGGAGCCCTAACCATACGATGCCACAACGATGATATTTCCACAAGTTCCTGCAGAACCATGGTGCCACTTCCCTTCCCCAGCTTGTCCCCTCTACACCTGCGTAACACAACATGAAGTAAAAATATAACACAACATAAGGGAGTGGTTAATTGTAATACTTTTATAGACATAAAAAAGGATAGACACACTGTTCCTCTAAGGAAAATGGAAAGCCTTACAGGAAACCAGTCAGCAACCACTACCTGATCTAAAGAACTTAATTTTGCAATAGAGATAAACAGACAAGGAAGAGCATTGTTGTGAATCACAAATGGAACAAGCTTCTGGTTTTTAGATTCTCAAACTGAGCTGCTGAACAGATTAGAAGTACTTCTAAGTTGTTTAGTGTTCTGAAGTACTTTGTACCCCACATTTTCCACCATGTCGTACATTGCCCAGCATTTTAATACAGACAAATATTACATACCCTTTTTGCAGAAATCATGTTTGACATCTAATTTTGTCTACATAAAAGTTCATTTGAAGATACAAATAGTCCGAACTTGGATTTCAGTTGCTGGTGGGCAACTGTAGAAACATTCCCAGTACATCCTACCCTCCTTGATCTGCCAGACTTAAGTTATATATTTTATTCTACTGAAGTCTGAGGGTTTGGACTACCATTTTTTTCTGCAAAGCACAATCACATTACTGTAAATGAAACAAAGTCAACTTAATATCATACAGTTTGGCTTTGCAAAAATGCACTCACTTCTGCCTAATACGAAGTTTTAACAATTGTTTCACATTTTATAAAAATACCAAGCTATTACTTGTGTTTTAAAGGAATATAAAGAATGGATTTAAGTCTTAAAAACCAAAACCTCCACAAGTTAGAGAATTTTCAAGCTACCATTGATTGCCTACAGCAACAAGACTTTTGCTTCCACACCATGCATTATATTATCAAGAAAATTTTACATAACATAAAACCACCCTTTCTTCTTTATCTTAAAATTTCCAGTAACAGCTGCATCTAGCTCCATTTTCTTTGCTCTTCTTTCTTTGCTTTATTGTTTCTTATACAGGATGGGTAGGTGCACATTCTCAGAACATTTTTGCAGATTCAGAAAGAACCCCTGCCTCTAACCACCTGCTCAGCACTGCCTATGCAGACAGACAGACACACACAGCATACAATACAGCCAGCTACGTCGCTCCAAAGCAAATTTCGGCCAAGTCAGCACAGGGTAGCCGCTAACAAGCTAAGGTTTCATGCTGTGCCGTACTTCCCACCACCGTCCCAGGGCAGGCATGTTCACATGTCATAGGGACAGACAGACACAGGTGGGTCAATTCTGGAAGACATTCTTGTGAAGAAATCTGGCAACAGACAAGCAAAGTTAATGGGACAAAATTCAGGCAGGAACATTATAACTCTTCCTACATACAAGCTACCAGAAATGCTTTCGACACCTTGAATGCCACACTCCTTGTGCAAAAACATTCATTTCGTAAGATTATAAAGGAGCTATAAAGATAGTATCATCTGCATTGTAAAACCAGAAACTTTGTTTTTCAATAGTCACCTAGTCTGAAATTAACTTTATACCCTTCTGCAGTTCAGCGCTGCCAATACCTCTCACAATACAGTACAAGACCTGTCCTGTACACCTGTCTTACAACCAACAGGATAGAACTGCGGCAGTACAATTGCCCAAAGCACCTTTAATGCTTTTGCATCCCAAGAACCATTCCACAGAAGGAATTATATGAAGTTACAAGTAGCATTGAAATACGCTGGAGAGCTGTGAAACGACACAGAATAATGCAATACTATCAAACTCCCTACTATTTCCAAATCGTGGAACTCTAATTAATGAGATTTAAGTTTCAGTGTATGCTTGGTTGCCAATGAATTTGGAAAAAAAGGCACTGAAGCATCAAGATGGCTACACAAAACAAAGTAAAGTTATTTTACCATTTCATACTGCTTTGACTGTATCCTATAGTCTACTTTTTAATAGGTGTTTATTCCTCTTTCCTGAAGAATCTGATATAAACTGCTGTAATAGCACACACCTGCCTGGAAGAAAATCCCCTTTTCAATCACCAATGATTTGGAAAAATACTATCCAGTGGAAGAGATGTCCTTTTTTTGGCCTGTGATCACTCTGTTCTCTTTAAAGGAATGCACCTCATTAACCCTGATAATTAACAAGGTTATTCTCATCACATAAAAGGTTTAAGTTCCTCTATTAATTAATTATTTGAATTTGCACTGCTATTAAGATGATGAGGCTATTCTGGATTTAATTTCACATAACAAGATGTTTCTCTTTAAAGATCCTAATTTTTTTCAAGTCAAGGCATATAACTTCATTGTCATGTATGCTACATGATAGTGAATCTACCGGATTAAGGAATGGACAATATACATAGAGAAACCAAACAAAATTAAGGTTGAAAGCCTAGAAGGGGTCAGGCAGCAATACAAAAAGGCAGCAAAACCAGAAAACAGGCATCTGACAGCAGCAGCCAGTGATAACTGAAAAAGGAGAAAAGGACCAAGACTACATGGAGATACACACAGCTTGAGAAAAGACTACCAGCAGATGTATCAACTCCTCGTGAGGCCATCCCAGTAAGACTCCGGAGGCTACAGAGAAACTTCCAATTCCCACACTCTTGACACTGGAAGTGTAGTAACGCACATTTGGGGAATTTTGTTCCTAGATCACACGTAAGGTTTCTCAGGACTGCCCAGCTAATAAAATCTTCTAAAAATCTAATAAATGCTTTAATTTTTGCACATAGGTGTTCCTAGTATATGAACTTTCTTCTTCCACAAGAGAAAAGCTAGTTGTCTAAAGCCAGACAGTTATTCTGAGGATATTAAAAACAGTTAATTGCAGCAGTCATGTATACAAATCCTACATCAAATATAAAAAAACAAAATGACAGTTTATCTCCTTATCCATACTGACATCATATTAGTTGATGTGAGCTTTAGTTAACAAACATATGGAATAATCATAGGAGGGAAAAAATTAGTCACATTTATTTAGACATTTAATTATATAGGTTTCATTGGCAGCACACCTGACACCAGAGCATTCAAGCACCTTGAATGTAAATATCTAGAGACGTCAAATTAACACCCAAGCTTTTGCAAAGAATTCAGTCACTGTTAAGTAATAATAATTAAAAAAAAATCCTTTAAATGTTTGAACAGACAAGAGGACTTTCTGTCATGACATGAGGATTACCACAGCTCTGACTGGGTTGAACACTGAAACGAAGCAAGTCCTCAGAGTTAAGCTCAGCTGTCAGTCCCATATGGGAGAGTTTCAAGCACTGCTAGCTTGACCCCTCCATGCACCTTAAAAGGGTGTCAGTCATTTAGCATGCATTTTCCAGAAACCCTCATTTTTTGTATTTTAAAGCAGCCATTGCTAAGTTTTGCCACAAGTGCTTAGCAGTGTGAGAAAAAACATTAAACTCTTCCCATGAAGAGTGTCAAGAGTGCTGTGAAATATTCAGAATAAACCCACTATGCAAGTCTAATCAGCGTAACAACTCCCTCGGGAATTATCAATTTGCAAATCTCTCAAACACCTAAAAAGGGTAAGAAAGTTGTTAAAAAAATATAGCAAGGTACTCATGAACGAGCCATACACTGAATTTTCTTTTTAAAGTCTAAAGAAAATAATCGTTCTTCAGCAGAATGAAGACAGAAGTGTGCACATGAGATTAATGGAGGAGGTAATGAAGGACAATATTTAATCATCATGACAGCTTTATATAAGTTTGGATGAGCCTTTCGGTCAGGAATATTAGACACTAGCAGAGTTTCTAGTATTATTAGGAAGCATCATCATCGTATCTCCAAACACACATAATAATGTGTAGTCTGAGCATTGGGAAATGCACCTGAATGCTCACAGGTTATCCAGTGCTACCTTAGTTAGTTAATACATTCCAGTTTTCCTTTTCAAATTATGGTTTTCCAGTTGAAACCAATGCCCTATGAACAGCAAACCTGTAAGTTTCATCACCATTAATTAGTTTCCTTCCTCACTCTATACAAGATGCACACATGCATCTTCTCACCCCCCACACGCAGCAGAGTCAGGGACAGAACCCCAAACAGAAGGGTTTGTTTTTCAACATGAAGTTCAAAGAGCCTAAAATTACTTTTTTTTTCTTCCATTTCTTTTTTAAACAAACATTGAAAATAACCAGAGTGGCTTTGGCATTGCTTTAATCAGTTTAAACTTGAAGACAGGAACTCTAATTAAAATCTGGAACTCTAGCTGTAAGAAACAGCTAATTAGTTCCCAACTTTTTAATGAAGTACTGTGGCAGCGTCCATATTAGCTGTTCAGTATTAAAAAGGAAATGTTCTGCAAGATAAGCTCATTCTCTCAGGCAGTACATGAGTTTGTATATTTACTTCAATCCATGCCATTGTCATAGGGATTTAAGAAAACACACTGTAATAACTATCAGATTTGCATATCTCCATACGCAGTAAGGTAATTGAACTTCGCAGCATTTCTAATACAGAAGGAGAAATACAAGGCAGTTCATTACTTTTCTGTTAGGCAACAAAGACCATTTAAATTGCACTAAAATATAAGGCTGTGTTTCCCTCCTTTCAATTCGTTCCTGACCACAACCTACAAATACAAGAGGAAGATGGGGAAGAAGTGAGAGAAGACATTTTACGCTTGTGCTCCCCAGAAGTCTGAGCAAAATACATGGGATAGAGGAGAAGTGAGGAGAAGCGCCAGATTAAGAGGAACCTTGGATAGATGGTCACAGCAAGACATGCTGACAGCGGTGGAAGCCTGAACACCTTCCTTCACATTTCCACAGCTCTTACTGTCTCATTTTGTAAGGGCTGGTACTTCTATCCCCTTTCCCACACACAGAGCATCAACTAAAAAAAAAAATCGCTGAAAAACTGATTACAAACAAAGGACAAGTAAGTTCCCCCACATTCCCCAGCCAGATTTTTCTAGCCCGGGTTTCCTCTTGTTACCAAGTCGCTACATGCCACGCTCACTCAGAAAACCCTAAACATTAAAGCAGCATCCACCCCGGTGTTAAGCTGAGGAGGATGTGAAACTGTCCCTACCAGGGTCGGAGGTGCGCTGGGGAAGGGCTTTGGAGGGGAGCGCGCAGCCCCCCCGGGCTCGGCTGGGGGCCGGGGCGGGCGCTCGGCGGACGCTGCCTCCCGGGGTCCGTCTCCGACTTGGGTCAAGGGCGTGGAAGAGCAAGAGAAACTCCCTTTGATTATTTCTCCCAGCAGCGCACAGGCGGCAGGCTGAGGGACCAGGGCAGCCGGAGGGACCAGGGCAGCCGGGGCCGCTGCTCCGTACCGGCGACTGTCAAAGCGCCGGCCCGACCCAACGATGAAACTAGAAGAGGAGCCGATGGAAACCCTCACCCTGTGCCTGCCCGCACCTGCCGCCGGCCGGGAGGAAGGGAACAGCAGCAGGAACCCGCGTGGGTGCCCTGATGCGCGACTCAAAAAAAAAAAAAAAAAACAAAAAAAGAAAATAAAAAAAAACAAAATAACAACAGAAAACAAAACAAAACAAACAAAAAAACGAACAAACACAACCCCCCCCAACACCTCCGCCCAAAACAAAAAAAACACCAAAAAGAAACCAAATCCCNGCCACGCCCCCGCCCGCAGCCCCGCCCCATGACGTCATCCCGCAGAGCTGCCCCGCCCGCCGCCTGCTCGCGGCCGGGGCAGGGGCCGGGGCGGGAGTGGGGTGCGCGGCGCGCCCGGGGAAGGGGGGGTAGCGCCGCCCCTGCGCCCCACCGTTTCCTCCCGGCCCCGCTGTGTCGGGGGGGGTGGCTGCCCGCCGCGACCGTTCGCAACGTGGCAACGCAGCCTGGTGCTCTGCGTTTCACGCTGGAGAATTCGCCCCCCCACTTTTCCTCTCCTCACCCGGTTTCTGCTTTTCCCGTGAAATAGCCTTTAAAATCAATTTGTTGGAAGTGTAGAAATCCTGCGTGTAACCCCTGGGACAGGAGAGGCAGAGGGCTTATTTGCAGGTTTATTTCTCTTTGCATTAAAAACCGGAGTGGTCGCCAGGATTCTCCGTTCCCCTCAGAGAGCTGTGCAGAAACGGCATCTCTCAGCCATTAGTTCTGCACGGAGAAGAATTGCGGGGCGCGGGGCGGGGATGTCGCACCACACGACAACATGCAGCTCCATTGCTTAGACCCCAGGTTGTATAATTATTCTCATGTCATGTTTGAAAATAAGTCTAAGTTTGAATGGCTTAGATAGCTTAACAAACTAATGTCCTGAGGCAGCGTGCTCAGGTAGTGGTCCAGAGTGGGAAAGCCAAAATAAAAATCTACCTTAGACCAAATTTCCAGGAGCACAACACCTCTGCTAGTTACATATGTCGATAAAGGCTTCATCACCAGAACAAACCATTCCAGGCTGATTTAAAGTATGTCTCTATGGTCTGAAGGGACAGAAAGAATAGAAAGAGGACATACAGATTTTTTCTTTTCTTTTTTTTTTTTTTTTTTTTTTAATAACTGTGCTCGATTGACAGGTCTAGAAATTAAAGAAAACATCCGTCTGAGCTGCAGTGTGGAAGGAGTGGTAGTACAAGCCTCAGGCTTCTTCAAAGAAGTCCACCGAAAAAATGGAGAACTGCCAAGTCCTGTTGCCGTAAGGGCAAGTGTCTAAACAAGCATCACCTTCATCATGACGAAAACATTAAGTGGGTACCTGCATATTATGGAGTTCACTTAAGTAGATTAAACTATTATTTCTCATATTTTTCTGGGTCCTGGGATCTGATCCAAAGATCAAAGCGTGACAGGTTTTCTAAAGTTACATCTGCTTGTTACATGTTTCTTCTCCTTTTCTTATAAATAGTAAAAAGGAAATAAAACCATTCAAAATTCTCCTCTCGCCTTATGGTGCTAGTTTAAAAAATCTTTTAATTCTCAGCTATATGCAGGTACGTTTTCACTCATGCTTGCAATTTTTATCTTACCTTATTTATCTTTTTATCTTGTTGGAGATTTCACCTAATCAGGTTTGTAACAGCAATTTTTATACCCTGAAAATAAAATTGCAAATGAGCTACATCAGCCTCAATTATTGCTGCTGTGCTTCACCATTTTAACACACTTGCATGGCTACTCACTACATCAAAATACATCCCTTCCTCCCTTCCAAAGAAAGTATTTGGGTGTTAAATTGTTTCCTGTTATTTGCAGGATGATTTTTTAAAAACTGGATCGGTAGGAACATACATGCAGGAATGAGGACTCTCCTTCCAAAAAAGCCTTCCTCCCATCGGGGATCCTGAAGCCCTAGGCAGAGGCAGTAGTATGAAACTTTTGCTCATTGCTTTGGGTAAGTGGACTAATCACTGAGGTCTAGTAAAGGCTACTGATCTCAAGAATCCAGTGCTATTTCACTTCAGCAAGGCACTTCAATGATTTCATTAAGTGGAACACAAAATTTAAAAGACCAGAAATACCCCAAACTCACCCACACGACTGATATTAAGTGAATAATGAGGCAGCTACCAGCATACAACAAGGGACAAGGTGACATTTGGACAGTAATACTTAGCTGGAAAAAGATGTGTACTAGACAGAAGATGTATACTAGGCAATTAATTCAGAGACGTTCATATAAAAAGATGAGCTCAGTTTGCCATCACAGAGCAATTTCCTCACAGTGAATTTCTCAGCAGAGCAGAGCAGAGCGTCAGTCTGTCAGTGGAAAACGCACGTTATAACTGCTACTACTGTATCAGTTAACGTTGGTGGAAATACTGGTTTAGAGAGAGCTGCAGCTTTCTCTAGCAAACTTTTTTAGATTCCTTCATACCTCGAGCACATTAACAACTCTGTAACCGCAGCTGCTGTGATTCAATATGACTAAGACAACCAAGAACCACACAACAGAGCAATTTATTATGACCAAAAGTGACTGAGTTCATTGCTTACCCTACCTGAACTTTTATGTTTGGACATCAAGATTCAGCCTTCTTGCAAGCCAGTATATTTGGATTTTTAAAGAGATATTAAAGTTGAGGAAGAGTTTGTGCTGAAGAAGGTCCTGGACAGCAGCTTTATGGGTTCAGAACTATAGCATTTAAATACAGGGCTAAACTTTTCTGAGTTAATACTGCCAAGTATCAAAAATGAATATTGTATTTACAAAGTTTTCATAAACATATGTGTCATAGAGCAACAAACTTGTACAGCTACATGTCACAAAATCCAAGTGAAAACTTATGCCAAATTCTCAGTTTAAAAAAAAAAAAAAGAAAAAACCATACATTTAACATGGAGGACATGTGGCAAGCAAAAGAGAGGGAAGAAAGAATCATGCTATATACATTATTTAAGGCAAAACATACAATTAGAAGAGGGTTAAGGTCAGAAATGTTACAATGAGTACTTAATGTTAATTTTTGGAATGAGATTCAAATTGACTTAAGAGTAGGACATTAGCTTTCTCAAAACTATTTATATATTTGAGTCAGGTTCTGCAGGCTTGATCCATGAAATGAAAGACAGCAATAATACTACTCTTCTATTAAAAAATAAGAAAATTCTTGGTCTGAGCTTTTGCCACACCCTCAGCATGTGCTCACGCTGCCAGTTCAAGCCTAGGTAAGATGTTCCCACCAAAAGAAGTGACTCTTCCTTTCTTTCAGGTTTTCCCAAGCCTCCCAGTATCAGCATTAATGAATACATAACTGATGTGGTGAGCAAGATGAGTTTACTTATCAGGCTGGAAAACAAAAAAATCTAGAAGTTTTAGAAAGTTATATATATCCCCTTCTGCAGCTGTCACCAATCACTAGTGCTTGCACAAGAGTAGCAGGAGCTCAGCACATGGGTCTGGGGGAGAGAAAATGGAGGGAAAGCCTCCAGCAGAAATGTGGTGACACTAACTCAAGCCAGCTATGAAACACACAAGAGTGGAAGCACTTACCCCACAGACAAAGGTTTACGATGCTCTTGAATGTGATGATTTTTTTTTCTTCTTGTTTCAATAAGTTGAAAATAGCTGTCTTGGTAACCAAGCCTACTTTACAGTAGAATAGCTCAAAACAGGAAGGACTGGTAGTGCTTCGTCAGAGTTGATCACAGCCTGGTAGTTAGGCTAAGAAGGGAAGTGCAGCTTTTAATCCCTTCAGACAGAAAAGGGGATTGAATTGATGTCTAACATTTAGACTGGACAAGTGTGTTAACCACAGAGATAACAGATAAAAAGAGAGGAAAAGTCTGTCTGCAGTTTAGTGAATCTCCAACAATTTTGCAACTCTTTCAACTTCCTCGTTTTCATTACTTTTCTATTTGTGCTTTTAGAAAAATAAAGTCTCGTTTCCATTGTAGTGACTTTTGCATTGAGGATTTTCTTCATTTCAAGATAAAACAAAAGATGCTTCCTTTGTTCATGTTTAAATCATCGTTGGACTCTGAAAAGCTAACTATGGTGAAACAATGATAGAAATACATATCCCTAAGACCAGACAAAAGATACCCATACCCAGAAGCCAGCCACTTACTCTGGCTTTACTGAAGTGCTTCCCTAGGCTGCTGTTTGCCTTGCTGCTAGATCTTTAAAGCATGAGTTCATACGTATTCAGAATAAGAAGGAGGTAACAGAGAAGACAGAAAGGTCGAGCTATTGAACATCACAAAGAATGACTGTAGAGATACAACAGAGGAAGGACAGAAGTTACTTTCCTTGTTCTTCTCCCTCCTCTGAGTAAAAACCTCTACCAAATTAAAACAGGCTTCGTGTCATGTTTCCCTACTATCCATTCAGCAACAGAAAAGCGTGCTGCCTGTTGCCTGAACTAACCAAGCTAAAAGGGAATGCCCAATTACCTGGATGAAAATATTAAGGCATAACTCTTGTTTCTCACTTTGACCTTGAGTACTCATCATTAATGAGCCAGGCTTACTTTGACAAATTATGCAAGTGATATCCCCATGTATGTGACCACTATGCCTGTGAATGATTGATGGGTTTCTTCATGTTCCTTGGAATAGAGGGATCTCTACACAAAGTATTTTAATACAAAGTATTAATTTATCATTCTTTTCATAAGTTTCTATATTTCATATCAAGTTATATACTTTTGCCATTTCATCCTAACGGTAGCTCCTTCTTTCCTTTCCCTTCATTTTAAAACAACACAAAACAGCACTTGTGTTGACACATGGAATACTTTTATGGCGGGCTGTTAATAGCACCTGTTTTTATTAACTTTGTATAACCCAGACATTTTTTTTTCCTCATTCTACAAATGTCTGCTGAGAGCCTAAGGGCCAAAATGCAAAAATGTTGATTTGTTGTAAAATAAAGCACTTCAAACTGAGGACTAGAGGATATCTGGCTGTAAGGAAATATTTGCCATGTGCTACAATGCAAGTTCTGTTCTGAAGAGGAGTCACCTTTGTTATGCTAATACCAAATCTGTGCCATATGTAGTTCTATAGGTGAAGGTATTAGCCTACTGAAGTATCCTTATTAATAATTTGAAGACCATTTCAATAAAAAGATATACAGATACAGTATGAGAATTAATGTACTACCAAAACACAGCACACACAAATCAACATACGTGAGGATTTTCTAACAGGAAAACTGTCTTGGTAATTTAGAATCATGAGTGGGAAATATTACCTCTCCTGCCAGCTGTCCTCCTCTTTTATCTTTTTAATATCATGCCAACAAGCGCTGCACTTCAGGTTACCTCTCATACGATTTTAATTCAGACCTACATATCTTCATGTTCTGCACAGGATGTGAAGATGTTACACTGGCTCCCCAGTAACAAGTGTTTTGAATAGTTATTACTCACATTTAAGAGCACATGATACCTCCTCATCCCCCAGGCAGTTCCTGCTGCCAGTTTGTTCTCTGCTCTCATAACAGAATTCACATTACAACCAAGTGTTTTCTTCTCTGAAATTTTACCACTGGATTGCAAATATAATGGTGTTTTGGTAGCCAATATGCCCACTGAAGGTGACCAATTCTATAAAAACAGTGAACATTAAGACAAAAAGGCATAAAAAAGCTGTCTAGCATCAAAAACAAGTAATAAAATAAAAATAAGAGATTGGGCAAAACAAAACAATGCTATGAGATAAAAATATTTTCATTTAGAGACCATTTTTGTACTTGCGTTATTTTCCATCTGGTGAACTTTTACTCCATGATACCTACAGTTCCTAATGTGTATTTCCTCCTCAAAGAAAATCCTAATTCAGACATGGAATAAAAAGAAACAGATTTTACAGAACTGAAACAAAAATTAGTTATCATGACAATTCAGAATGAATGTCCTGCTCCTGAGTACCACTTACAATCTAATAAATAAGGTAAGTTAGGTATTGCCAAACCTGCTATCAAGTATTTTCATATCTTGATTTCAAGTACACTGTAGTGATTTATCCCAATATGTGTGTTTGTCCTATACATCATGTTTAGCAGCTTATAGGTAAGAGTTAAACTGTGATTCAGAAAAGTGGCTCCAATGAACGCAGTGGATTGAAGTGTATTGTCTATTCAATATTTTTTTTTTTTTGTATGTAGAGAGGTTAATTATCAAGATTTCTGGACACATAAGATCAAAATAAGTCTGTGATCTACAGCTTCTCCAGTTGCAAACTGAACTTCAGCAATACAGGATTTAGAGGCTACAGAAGAGACACAGACATAAACAGTTTCAATAATGGTACTATAACTAAACTATGCGCAAGTTTTGATTCTTGTAAAGAATTGCTTTGTTTCAAAAAAAAAGGGCCAATGGATCTGTGCAGAAAGCATTCTGGATCCACAGTATTGCCCTTGTCATGGTGTTCCCCTCTTCTCAAATGTAGCCAAAAGGAAAAAAAAAAGAAATTGGTACAAAGAACTTCATTGGGAGTATAATACTGCATGTTTTCCCTTGAGCCTGAAACTTCTGTCC
Organism: Balaeniceps rex; assembly: GCA_013401315.1. Lineage (NCBI taxonomy): Eukaryota > Metazoa > Chordata > Aves > Pelecaniformes > Balaenicipitidae > Balaeniceps > Balaeniceps rex. Next base: position 264 of record VYZW01009322.1, on the reverse strand, counting down.
ATATAACAGGAACACTAATTCATCTGAAAAGATAAGAAGGTCCACATTTATCTTGGCATCTTATTTTAACCTGCTGTGCTCCGCCCCCCAAGCACAGCATGTACAATACCTATCAATTTTTTCTCTTCTCTCAGTTTATTAAACAGCAATTCAATGCACAGAGTCACAGCATGCTCCTGATTATTCCTTGTGCTTCTCTTAAGTGGTGGTTCAGGTACTGGTGACAATAATCTGAATCCATTCCATGCAATCCAAACATTGCTT
>VYZW01009286.1:32506-50818 GCA_013401315.1 Balaeniceps rex | reverse complement strand
ACTTTGGGCTGCAAATGGTTCCCATCCCATGTTCTGCATGAGCGTATCTCCAAACTCACTGAAATTAAAGGAGAAACTTCTGCTGACTTTAGTGGCCATTGAATCCATATAACTTTCTCAAAATAGCTCAAACCCCTACTTTTTCTGAAATCCATGGCAAAACTCCCAAAGTCCTCATTATAGCTATTGTTTTAGACTGTTGTTGAAGGTTTTTTCAGCTTGCATATACATACAAATTCAAGAATGAATGAGAAGTTCATGCAGCCATCAACATCTCATGGCATGTGCTGCTCTGTTTAAAGATTCAGTGTTGCGTTACATTGTAATCTTTTGTTATTTCTACAAGTGCAGCTATTTCTCTCAGTAATTTTTTAATGTCAGATGGATGTTTGCATTGTTATGCTTAGAATCAACATTTAGCCTTTCTTAATATGTTACATGACAAAAATAGAGTTTAAAATATCGATCAGTTTTGGCATTGTCATTGTGGCAAAGTATTTTAGAGATACCTGCAAGTAGTCTATGAAAATAGGTAGTTCAGAGGAAGCATAATTCTCTTTGATGAAGTGCTTATTTTAAAGCAAAGACGTTATCTCTATTGCAACCTTGTATGCTTTGGAGTTTTGCATAATTTCTAGCAATCTTGGTGTCTGAATTCTTCTCCATTATGTATTCTGCTGGTTAATTTATGAAGTGTGAGGAATAAAGCTGGTTAAAAATAAATTTACTTTGGTGATACTTAATCTTTTTCCACAATACGTGCTGTAATTAACATATTAATCTGTAACAAATGCTGAAAGTTTCTTCCTAATCGCTTTGCCATACATTCCATTTGACATTTCAGTTATGTTTCACTGGCTTGCCCTATGAGCATAAAGCGATAAAAAAATTCAATGAAATTGGACATATTCATACTAAGAATCTGATTTTTGTATAAGATTAATTTGATTTTTGTGAAAAGACTCTGTAGTTGGGAAGAATGTGACTTACATGAACAAAAATACCGTTTGCTAAATGCCAAGAGTAGGGAATAGAATAAGAACTTGGAAATGATTATGTAACATTTTAGACACACTCCAAGCTATCTCAGTATAAGTTAAGTGAAAAACATTACAGAGGCACATTAAGTTGCATCTTTATGGGAAATAAAAAGCTTACAAATCACAAAACCTGCTATACTCTGGAAATGAATGTGTAAATATGCTGGCATCATACCGTGCTGTGGGTCGAATTCCTCTCTCAGCACAATAGCCCTACTCAGTTTAACTTCGAGAATAGTTGGAAGAACTTTAATAAGATTGATTGGGTGATTTGTTTTGTTACAATGACAGCAATATTTGGGATTTTAGTTTTTCCTTTCAGTGTTGGGAATTAAATACGGTAGTACTGAGCTTAATCTGTAAGAGTCGTAGAAGCAAGGTGATTACAAAAACGTCTCATTTAGTTTCATCAGTGTTGTGTTGTATCAGCTCATCTCTCTAATGGCTGAGAGCATTTTGGTAGACAAAATGTTGTAGTTATTTTATTGTTTGTATTGGAGTAGCAACTTAATGTGCTAGTCATGGACAGTGTTCCACAGTGATAGACATAGCAACGTAGGATCATGAGATGGGCCCTGCCTCAAGTAGTTTATAATCTACTATAAAACAACAGTAGGAAACCTTATGATAGAGTATTGAGGTGGTACTTATGGCATGACATTCAACATGGTATACCTGACTAAGCAAACTAATTAATCTATTTATTAATTTTGAATCAACTCCCCCAAAGCCTCTATAATAGATGTTCCAGTTATCACAGAAGGGAAAACCTTTTTTCCTGGGAAAACAGGAGAAGAGTTTCATTAAATAAGAGCAATTGAGGGCTAAGGTGCCAAATTCCTCATTGTTGCTTCTGCAGGTAAGAAAGTCCAAAACTCCAGATTCTCAAAATTACTGTTCATCTGTGATCGAATCCTGGCAGCCAGCAATTACGTTTTTATCAGGAAATGATCCATAAGCAAAAGTTGTGATCCTGGGCTGGAGGACTAGGGGTATGTAGGAAAAGAACATAGTTCCAGATCCTGTCAGAGCATTGACCTGAGAAGTGAAAATTACAGCACAATATGAATTTGCTCTGTTTGTGGCCCCGTCTTTCATCCTTTCCTGAATTTCTCCTGCCTACGCAACTTCTCCTCATGTTGTACTTGTGTGTTTGAATTTTCCTTCCAAAATGAAGCCATTTTCATTTGTCTTTTTAACAAATTTGATAAACTTTGGAGTATTTCTCTATTTTATTAGCTCACTGATAACCCTTTTTTCCAAAGTGTTTATTATTACCTGTCTAACTTTGCATCGTTTTTACAGTTTATGCCCAGACAAGCCCTCAATGGCCCACTTAACATATGACTGCTCTTAGAGTAGGTTTATTCAGCTAATGTCCTCCCTCCTTACAGTGAGTGAGTGCTGCATGGGAAAATGCACATGGGCTGCCCATGGCCCACCAGAAGATTTTGGTGCTCTGTGTGTTCCCCTAAAGCACTCTTCCCTGAGGAGCTCTACTTGTGAGCACCTGGTGAAGATTAGCCTGGTGAAGCCAGCACCTGGATGCCAGACAGTGGCACGTCTGGGTGCATGTCGAGCAGTATCTGCAGCATAAACCCTTCAACAACAGCTTCAATAATCTATGCTGCTGTGTAGGAATTATTGATCAGAAGCTTTACTAAATTTAAGATGTATGACATCTACTGCTCTATCCATTAGGCAAGTTACCTTGCCAGAGATGGAAACCAGACAAGTTTGACATGATAGATTCTTGAAAAATGTCAGCCATTTCTTGTCACTTATTTATTCCCCAGGCACTGACAAATTAATTCTCTAATAATTTGTTCTAGTATTTTTCTGGGCACTGAAGTTAAACTAGCTTGTCTCCAGTTGCCCGTATCTTCCTTTTCCCCTGTTTGAGAAGTTAGGTATAATATTTGCCCTTCTTCTGGGGTCTCCCCTCTTCTTTGAAAGCAAGCCTGCTTATGGGAACTGAGTTAATCATCCCATTTTGGCTTAGAGTTACTGCTATGGCATGACTGGCATTTGATTCAGCGCTTCTCTGATATTAGCAGTTGAGAGCACGCAGAAGAAACTGCCTGCTCTCTTTTCCTAGTTAATATTCAAGGAATGACTGGAGCAGAAGAGACAGAGATGTCCAGGCTTAGCAGGATTATAATTAAAAGAGAACAAAGAAACTGAGAACAAAGGTGAAAAATAAAAGGGAGGGGTGAGAAAGAAAAGAAGACCTAAAGTGTCAAAGAGTAATAAGAAGTGGATCTCTTGATTTAAATCACCGATATGTTTTTAGGTCATTTTTAGCTTAAAGTCTTACTGACTGTCTCCTTTTTTTGTCTTAAACAGAAAAAGGAAGTTTTACTGCATGAAGTTGCTAAAAAATACTAACATTGGGATTTCCTTCTGCAAGGACATCAAGGTATGTTGCATATGCCTGTATATATGTGTATCTTATAAATAATAAATATGTATCTATACACACTCACCAAAATTTATAGTTGCTTATGATAGAGCTAAGCCTCCAACCTACATAGAAATAGATTTTACTTGGGATACTGGCTGTAGCTCATGGCAGTGACTGCACGTGAGATCCCAGTGTTCCTGAATTTTAGTTTAGTCACTGAAAGAAAAATTCATTACAGCTTAGCGCTGGACAGCTGGTACAACCCTTCTTTGGCAGTATGTTGTTACAAATCTCCTCTAATATTCTGGTTGGAAGATGGCTGCAATGTACTCGGCATCAGACCAGAGACCAGCAAAAGCTAGGGTTTTCAGTCCTCATCTCTTATGTAATATAACACTCTGTGATTTGGCTCTCTGTGCTTCAGAGGAAGAAAATTATTCTGTAACTGGTATATTTGTAGCCCAAATACATTCTAGTGAATTCACCACTGAAATAATTCTTTGTTCTTATACTGCGAACACTAAACTGCTGATTTGGATGGGTTTTGTTTTGATTTTTCTCTTTTGCTTAATGACCCATTTTCCAGACAAGGTGAAGTAAATAGCTGCTTTCTGTTTTCCAACCTGTTTCACGTAGGTGCAGCAGACAGACTCATTCTTCTAAAACATAGCCTTTTTTTTTTTTCAATAGTTGTTAAGAATTCTAAGACCTTTGTTATTCTCCTTTTTTTTCACTTACAGTACACTGCATTTATCAGTTGAAGGCCTATTGTTTGCTATGGTTTAGAGGGAATATGCTGTATATCTTAAAAAATCCCAATTAAAAAAAACCAAAAGGGGGGTAACCTTCAAAAGGATTTTGGAAGAGGAGAGTAATGCATATAAATTATCTACTCCTATTGACTTTTGTTTGAATACAGAAGGGGTTAATGTAGTTATACCAAGTGTTTCGGTGGTTCTACTTAATGACATCACGTATGGTTTTACTGTAAGCAGTGCAGAGGACCATCAGAGCACCCTCCCAGATTTACTTTTGAAATATGCATCGTACATCTTCTAACAAGAGATGCTCAAACAGCTTTGGAGACCCACATTGCCTGAACTCAGCTTTTGCATTTGCATGATGCTTCTGGCTTATTTGCAGAGACATTCTTATCGTGCTAATAACATGCCCTTTTGTGGTTGGCAGGGATGAACCCCACTGAAAGATCAGGAGTGGTTATGATGAGTTTTTAGGAAAGGTTGCTAATCTGAGATGAGCACAGGAAGGAAAGATGTCATGCCAAAAGTCTGTGTGTTTAGGAATAAGTTGTCTGGTGAACGGAGTAGGGCACCAGGCAGAGTTGAATGCAGGTCACAAGTCACAGAAATGAAGCCTCAAACAGCAGCCTCCCATTGGGGATTTGTGCTAGAGTTTGCAGGAAGGGCTGTTCCTTTCTAGGTAGAGGAGGGCTGTAAAGTAAAAAATACAAAGGTGGAAGCGTGTCACCTGGCCAGGCAAAGGGGAGAGGCTGGAGGTGCTGCTGGGCTGAATCAGAGGAAAATGATGTCTTGTCCAAGCCATGCTCTGCCTGCACAGCCATGCAGTGAATGGCCCTTCCCCAGTGGTGGGGGCCCACTGTCCAGGGCAGGGCAACGTTTGTGGCCTGAGCAGCAGGTTTCCTTGGGTTCCCTCTGCTTCTTGGGGTCCCAGAAAGAGCAATTGTTTTCCATTCAACTTTTCTGAACCATCTGCATTTCTGCATACTCCTGTCACACATCCTTTATTACTAAACTGAAGAACCCTACCTTATTTAACCGTTGTCAGTACAGAAGATGATCCATGCCCCTGTACTACGTGCCCTTCTTTGTACATGTCTAATTCTGCTAAATCCCCCTGGTGAAAAACAAGGCAGGGAACCAACCTGGAAATCAAAAAGGAGTAGATAAAGGATTGATGACAGAATGTCACGCTATGGGCACAGATATGAATTATGAGATTATGGCCGTAAAGAGAAAAATACCTGAAGGAATGAGGTCTGGTTATTGAATAATGGGGTAGTGCCAAAGATTTTCAGGTAGCTGGAGCAACTCGTACCCTTGGGGGGAAGTGCTATAGTGTCTCCTGGGTGGAGACAGAAAATGGATAAAAATTCTAATGTGATCTGGTTCACAAAAAAAAAGATGAAAGTTGCGCACAACACAGAAATACAGCGAAAACTGGATGTCATTGAAGGTAAGGAGAGAAGGAATATCATTATGTAACTCCTGGGAGGAAAAAACAAAACCCCATTATCCTATTGGATGTGTTCAACAGCTGCTAAAACATATACCAGATGATCAGAGATGAGTATATTATAGTATTGCATATGCTTTCAGATGCTGGTTATAGACTAGGGAATTTATGAAAAGGCTTCTCTATTATCAACAAAAAGAAGCTGTAACAAAAAAGGCCAGAGTGGATAAGCTTTTAAGGAAATTAGGCGCAAATGTATTGGCATATCTGTGTAATGAGTTTGGAATGAGGGGAGAATAAAATAAACTAACCAAAATCTGGAACAGAGGGAGGATTTGCCAGCATCAAGACATGGTCTGCCCTTTTACGTGATTATGCTCTGCACAGTACCTGTGTCACTAGGCAACATTATCATGGGGCTTCGGGCAAGTTAATTCTCATCACCCTCTTAATTCTCATCTCAAAGACATTGCAGAATGCCTTCAGGCTGTTTGTGAGAACATTTTTACTATATTAGGAACTTGAACCAGGGGTGGCAGGATTCTCTAAAGTAGCAAATCTCGATATGAGGAATGAGGATGCTCCATAGGAATTGCTAAAAGGCAACTCTGAAGTGGAATCAAGAGTTTAAAAAACCCACCCGTCTATCTAACTATACCAAACGGAAGGATGCTGGACAAATGAGAAGCCAGCATGTCACTGTAAAAACTGAAGTTCTGAAGACAGAGGAGGATGAAGTTAACAAAATAATTTTGCAGGTGATGGAGCATTCATCTGTGGTCTTTGAAGGATATTTTTTAACATTGAGTAATATAAACATAGTTCTATGTGATCTCTTTGATGCATCTGGAAAGCATACACATGGAACTCCAACAATCTGTCACATGTATATTTATATTGAAGTAGGCCACAGATTTGTAGGTTACTTAATGTAATAGAAGAAAGTGAAAATGTAGCAAGTGCAGAATTTTATAACAGAGAATTACATCAACAAAGAATATAGTTACTAGAGGAAATAGGAAGTGTGTGGCATTTATAGGTGAAGACAGGTAAGTATCCAAAGTAATTTGAAAAAATACTGGTGTGAGGATTGTAATATCCAATACATTTTTTCTTAGAGAAAGCTCTTAAATGTGAAAAAAATGATGTCTTTGGGGCAAATTCATATCTAACATAAATTGCTATACCTCCAATGTTTCAGAAGAACTATGACATCCTATATCAGCGAAAGAATCTGTCTAAAATTGTAGTGAAAGTAGCATCTGAAAAGAAAAATAAGACATCTTGGTATTCAAACACACCCAAATCAAAGAACTGTTATGATCAAATATTTAGAAATGTAAATTTTCTGCCAAAGTATAGCTCATTAAAACAGTGATTAAAAAAACTGTTTCATAGACACTGTTGTAGGATCTAAAATTGATCTGATTTCCTAATTTTGCACAAATTTTTGTTATCTTTTATCACTTTAAGCAAACACTTGTATTAATTTGCATTAAAAATGAAAAAACCCACCTTAATTACCCATGTTTTTCCAGAATAATGAAATTATAAACAATGTTATCAGTGACTGAAAAAATACGCATATACTCATGCATAAACCCCAGTGTCACTGTACTATATTCTGCAATATGAAAAATCTGGAAAAAGTTTCTGGCAGCATTGCAAAACTATCAAAGATGTTGCCATTTTCACAAAACATTCAGTATTCAAGGAAAAGCCGTTTATCATAGAGAACACATTGTATAACAAAGTTACAGTCTCTAATTAATACAGGAGATTTTCCCTGTGCATTGAATCCCAAATTTGGAATTATCAGAGAGAAAGGTAATTAAGGATAAAGCTGCTGGAGATAAGTAACTCTTCAGCCATCTTCTGGGTGACATATGAAAGCGTCTAAACATTACTGTGAGCAATTAATCTTCTATAACTCACAAAATATGCAGATTAAGAACAGATCTAGTACTGAGCTACACAACACATGCTGAAGTTTTGAATCTGTACGTATAGTCAGCATCACATTTCAAATTTTGCCTTAGTGGGTCTTCCATAAAAGGTTAGTTCTGGAGAGAAGAAAAATAATATATGTTGTTAAATTGTTTATTAGCACAAGAACTTCACACAGTGGAAGAAATGATTGTTTATTGAAACAAGACCTTCAAGGGACTCTTTAATTATAAAACAGCTTGATATTTTAAAGAAAATGACACAGACAACAGAAAGAACAATTTACTGTGGGTAGCAGGTTGAGTATAGCTTGAGGCCTATTAATCAGTTATGCATAACAAGTATCCTATAAAGAAATTGGAATAAACACACAGAAAATACTGCTTCTGCAAGAGGATTCAAAGAAACGTCGCTAGGTTTTGAAATGTACTTAACAGTTGCATCATATTACATTAAGAGGAGCAAAACTGGTATCCATCTCGCAAAAATAGATGAATAAAATGAAGACATCAGTTCTCCAGCTTTGGAACCCTCTGATAGCAAAATAATTGCAAGCTCTCAAGAAATTGGAGCACGTTAGCTACCTACCATCACCAGCTGCAGGCATTGGTACTGAGACACCGAGCAAGGCTTTGAAGCAGATGGTTTTTTTGCTGGGCATCTCCAGTTTCAAAGCCAGAGAGATAGGAACAGAGAATTTTGTCTTGAAGTTTTCTAGAAAGTAAACACAGACCATAGCTGTTACCTTTTAAAAAAAAAAAAAAAAATCTGTAAATATGCGTAAATGCTTAATAATAGAAAGAGGACGTTTTCCCATCAAAGTTGTGCACAGTGATGTAATAAAAAGAAACATGGAGGGGGCAGAGTTTTCCACGTGTGAGCTATAGGTGTGGATTATCCAAACTGCTGTTAGTGCAGGGCCCAACGAGGTTACTCAGTGGGCTGTGATAAACTCTGGGGTCAGCCCTGCAGAAGCATGAGGTAACCCTTTTGTTACTTTTGGGAGACACCAGAGGACCTTTCCATTACTCCAGAGCGCTACTCTGAAAAATGAAAGTCTTTTGAAAAGCATTATCTGTGTGATAAATCTTGCCCAAACGCAAGACGTTGGGCTACTCTTTGACAAAAGGGCAGTAAAATTTAGTGATTTTTTTATTTTTAATGAAGAAAACACACAGAACAGTGAGGAGGTACGATGACAAGCGTATTATCGGACAGATGAGATTAGGTGAGGTAACTGGCATGAGGCCTCTCAAGATATTCAAGGAATTCAAGAGCTACAAACTTTCAGATGTTTTTCAGTCTAGTTTTACAGCATTGGTGTGGGTTTGTTTCACCCCTTGAATTGTAGCTTAGCTATGATTATTTTGGTACCTGGTACATAACTGTGTCCATTTTGGCTGTGATAACGCTTAGGTGTTCCTGCCCTTCTATCTTCCCACTGGCTGAGCGGCAGGGCAGGCGTTATTTACAGCAGCAGAACTGGGGTCTGGTTCGCTTGTGATTCCCAGCTAGGTAGATAATATTCCAATTAGTATCATTAAGAGTATAGCCTTTGGTTGCCAACATTGACACAGGACGTTAGATGGTACATTGAAGTCTCTCCACAAAGTATATAGACAACGCTAAAGAGATTTCCCACGTTGCAGCAGGTGGTAATGGATGCAGAGAGCAATGATCTAACATTTTGCAGTGGTAGGATGTATTTCTTCTGGAAATATTTTTGCTATCGCCATCAATAACCTGGGCAGCTAGTCTAATATAGTCAACAGTAAGAAATTGGCCACTCCAAAGGGCAGTTTGTCCTATCCTAAAATAAATTAGATGAAGTGACTCACAGTGACTGCAAAGGAAGGCTAGATAATTAGCTTAGATTCAGTTCCTGGGTCTTAGTTGTCTGAAGTTAAGCTGGGCTGAACGCCTCTCAGATACATTTCTGAAAGCGAACAGAGGCATAGAAAAGCTTCTAGCAGCAGCTCTCCGTTGATTATCCACATTCACTGGAAAACAGTGCTAACATGTTGAGCAAGTTGTGACATTCGGTGGCTTAAGTGTTTAAGTGCTGGCAGGTAAATGCTGAAAATACCATTTCTGCCTGCAATTACACATCCTTCAATAAATCAGACTAATGCACACACCAACATGTGTAAACTGTGTAACTGCAGTGGGTAGTAGCATGCATAGCAAGTTATGTGACTAAATGTAGAAATATGTAAATATTCCTCTTGGTCCCTCCAGATACAATGGTTGGTCCTTTTTCAAGGCCTTAGAGAATTTTGGAGGTAGAGACCAGACTGCTTGTAGTGGTGCTCGCCCTCCGTCAGGCTACAATTTTAGCCACTCTGTTTGCAGCACCTCCAAATTAGATGCATTTTACCTCATTAATCACTGCTAGGAAATATCACATTTTATTCACCCTGAACCCAGAGTCTGATCCCCATCATTAACTGCCATCTGCTACTTTGTGATAAAGTTATCCTCAGGCTTCCTCTATCTGAGTCAGGTAAGAATGTCTAAATGGCATTATTAAAATTGGAAAGACTGTTTTGTCATTAGCATGCTGTGCTGGTTGTGGCTGGGATGGAGTTAATTTTTGTCACAGTAGCCAGTATGGGGCTGTGTTTTGGATTTGTGCTGAAAACAGTGCTCATAATGCAGGGATGTTTTCGTCACTGCTGAGCAGTGCTTGCACAGAGTCAAGGCCTTTTCTGCTTCTCACCCCACCCCACCAGCGAGTAGGCTGGAGATGCACAAGAAGTTGGGAGGGGACACAGCTGGGACAGCTGACCCCAACTGACCAAAGGGATGTCCCACACCATATGACGTCATGCTCAGCACGTAAAGCTGGGGGAAGAAGCAGGAAGGGGGGGGACGTTCGGAGTGATGGCGTTTGTCTTCCCAAGTAACACGTGATGGAGCCCTGCTCTCCCGGAGATGGCTGAACACCTGCCTGCCGATGGGAAGTAGGGAATGAATTCCTTGTTTTGCTTTGCTTGCGTGTGCGGCTTTTCCTTTACCGATTAAACTGTCTTTATCTCAACTTATGAGTTTTCTCATTTTTCCCCTTCTGATTCTCTCCCCCATCCCACCAGGGGGGTGTGAGTGAGCGGCTGGGTGGGGCTTAGTTGCTGGCTGGGGTTAAACGACGACACATGCCTAAGGTAAGAGACTGTATGTAAAATTAGGTGGGTTAGGCTGTCTGCAATCTGCAGGTTGGTTTTGTTAGAGACTGTAGTGACAGACACCCCTGACTGTCAGTCTTTCGCAGACCTGTTGCTGAGGCTAAATCCATGTACAGGACTGCCAGGGAGGGTGACGCTAGGCCTTGTAGTCAGAGGTCTAGACAGACAAAATGAACCAAAGAGGGTGGCAGCACGGTGCTGTGTATCCTTGTAGCTTATTATATACGATGTTATCATTGGTAGTGGCAGATCATATGCCCCATTGCTTCATTTTAGCCCAAGGAATTTTCTTGACTTCTCTTGCTTGCCTTAGCTGCAGAGCAGTTGGGTAGCTAAAGTCTAGTAGCAAAAATAAAAGGTTATGTGGTTATTGCTTAATGATGGGTCTTGTTCACTAACCTTCATCCTTGCAGTTATTTGGACTTGTTTCATTGAATTTTGTGATCTAATGCCTACCTACAGCATATCTGGTAATGTTGAGTGATACATACATGGCAAAAGCCTAACAGCCTCCAGTGAGCAAAAAATTGTAGTATAACTTGAAATTGTTGATCATCGGGAGAGAAAAATGTTGACAGGGAACAAAATCAAAATTACCGTAAGCCAACCCCAAAGCAGCACCACCAACACTGATCTCCTGGCAGGAGTGTGGGGTGCTAACACCACACCTCAACCCCAAATTCTTCCCTGAGGCATGTATGGCTAGCAGCACCAGGAAAACATGGGTGATGACCCCTGAGGGAGGAGAAACCTCAAATAACAGGGACAGATATTAGGTAGCATACTCTATATACTACAGTTTTAATTGCATTATTAATTTTTTCTCCTTTCTCCTTTAATCGAACAATTTGTATCGTTGTGCAGGTGACATTTTAACTGGGCTAGTAATGTCTTTTGCTTGATTTTAATTGGAGTAGCAATAAATTCTTGCGTCCTTGCATCCTTGTATGAGGTGGCTTTCTTTTTTGCCCGTAGCAAGTTTTTGAATATAACAGCTAGAAGGGCCTTCCCGAGTCCTTCTTTGATGTCTCCTGCTACTGCAAACACGTAGCATCTCTTTTCAGTAAGCTTGCACAATCTCACCTAGAAGTAGTTAGGGTTTATGAGGCTTTTCTGAGCACCTCATTAAAGAGAGGTTTTATTTTGTCTTTTTAAATGTTCATTTGTAACCATGAGCTGCCTTCTGATAGGAGTGGGATAGAGCTTGTCCCTGAACGGCCTGAGTATGTCCACTGAGCACCTGAGGTCTCTCCTCAATCGTCTGAAGTTAGGCACCAACATATGTGGCAGGATCAGGACCCTGGGAAAGGTAAATGAACGTGTAATGAGTTTACCCAGTGCTTTGGGGGTTTAGCATCTATGCTCTCCTGCAGCTGTACCTCCTGAGAGTTAATGAAGATTAGACCTCATCTAGATATATAGCTCCAACACACTGAAACTTCCTTAATAAATTTTAGGATAGACTTTAGTGCAGAATTACAGTGTAGGTCTCCAGCCATTAAAAAATGAATTATTGTTACTGATGTAACTCAGCAGCGGAGCACCCTGACAGCAATGGCCTGAGCTAATTCCCCCAAAGATTAGTCTCTGTTCCTGGAAGATAAGTGCTCCAGTCTTGTTTCCTTATGTTGGATTTTTATATAGGACCTTGTGTAGCACTGCACCATTTTCATTTGCATGTACTGTACAGGGCTGTATCGACAATATCAGAGAAGGTAGTATATCACACCTAATTTGGAAAGACTTGGTGAAGGTTATCTCTGCCTGAAGCAAAGTTACTACTAGGCTGAATTTAAAGCTGTTAGAGTAATTTCTAATGAATAATGTATTAAACAATTTTACTTCCCCTCCCCCTCCCTCTGTGCATGAATTTTTTGAGATTTTTTTTTTAAGAAAAAAGGAACTATTTAATACTGAAACTAGAATAATGTTGGATACATAAGTTAGTTACAGGTGGCAGATCCAGAGGCAGACTTTAGTCTGGTTAGATACTTTAAATACTCAAACTATTAGCTGCTATTCTTTGCTGGTAAGTTTTGATTTGCAGGTCATTTATGAGTGAGCTGTTATAGGCATCTGGCACTCCAATTTCAGGATATTTTGACTGGATGCTCAATCACATGTTGTTATTATTCCTCCCAAAACAGCTAAAGCTGTTTTGTATGATCTCATGTTTTTTACCCTTTACTTTTCAGCTTGAAGATGAAATTTAGTTTATACCAACAAGCTGAAGTGCCCATTGCTCTGATAGCCATTCCCTTTTTATTGTTTGTACTTTTGAAAGCTGACAGAAACAAAATACAAAATGGGCAAGAGGTGAATCTTTTTCAGAATATGACCCATTGTTTATGATGATCTTTGTAACTCTCAGCTACCTGTTTACAGGAAGATAAATGTAAGAGGTTCAAAGAGAGAAAATGTCTATGGAGGATATTTGTTAAAGTCCTCAAGAATGCGCTTCATTTTCAGAAATTCAATGGTACATAGGAGTAGTCTGTAACGCTCCTTTTTTAATGGTAAGTCTTTTCTTTATCTTTTCATTATGCCATTTTACCACCAATGATGATGTTGTCACCTTTGGTGTCCTGGCGAGTGACAGCTGTGGACTGGCCGTTCAGCCACGCTTAGGTACAGGCTGACCTGGGTGGCATTGAACCTGCAAGGCAACACGTTGCCTTTCCAGAGTTCGATTCTCTGGAAATGTTTTCGATTCTCTGAATTTATTTTTGAGGGGGAAAAAAAATAAAAAAGAGAGAGAGAAAGAGAAGAAAGAGAGAAAAGAATTTCATTTGTGAAAAGGGAGAAGCTTATCTCTGCTCATGATTTTGTCAAGCTTGTTCAGATGTAACAACCTCCTTGATAGCAAGTTGCTGTAATTTTCTTGAGGAAAAACAGGAAGGTAACTGCCTTCAAAGAAGTAGGTAAATATATTTTCATGATATCTTCCCATTCTAGTAGTCTCACCTTTGTTTCATTAGTGGCAGTTTCACAGCAGTCTTTCCTCCTTTATGTTGTTCTCTTTTCTTTCTTTTTTAAAAAAGCAAATTTAAAATTGCTAATTGCACCTATCCTTGGATGTGTGTGGTATATTTCATAAAGATGAGATAGATTCAATTAACATAATATGCAGACAAATCTCATAATGTTTGAGCCCCCCCCACACAGGGGATGCATGCTAAAATTTCAGGCATTTTTTTAATAAACAGAAAGGCAAATCATTTGTGCAGGGCTGATATCAAAAGAGAAGGACTTAATGCACAATTTAATTGAACATGGGTTCTTAACTTTACTCAGGGACATTTGACATGAAAATTCTTGCCATATTTGGCAGGAAGTCCCACTGATTTCAGATAAAACCCGTTGCATATATCCAGAACTAGATGGTTTAGGGAGATAGTGGAAGATGATTGCATATTGTACAATCTCCCAGACTCTCAGGGGCAATTAGAAATGCAAACCTGTTACCCTGGCAACTGCAAAATTTGACAGGACTTGAAACCTCTGATCTCTTTGGATAAGGCAGCAGCATTTATAAATTTTCCTCGTTCACCTTACTATAGTTGTGATGTTGAATTGCATCAGATAGCCTCCTCTCTGCTGAAAAGGCCTCATATGACTACAGAGCTAACGTATAACAGCAATTGTACAGAATAGAGGTTCCAAAATTTCACTCCATGGACCACTGGTGAACAGTCAAGTGCCAACTGGCTGCAAGATGGTGGTTCACTCCCTGTGTTTCCAGCTGTTAATATTTCACCAAAAGGCAGCTAAACACATTATATGTTCTCCTAATAGCTCCAGAGAAAAATAAAATCAATAGCAAACATCTAAACTGCTAATAGCAATCCTGTTCTCTCTTCCCCATCGTCTCTTTTGTTGTGGTCGCATACTCTCAATTTTGTTGAATTTGGAGGCTTGGCTGCACGTGACCACAATAAAGTAACCTTTGCATAGCTGCATATTTTTGTTGTAAAAATTGAAAGCGGGGAATTCTGCCTTGGACGGAGCTGGATTCTCTCTGGAATTCAGGACTGCTGAGATTAATACCAAAGAACCCAGTTTAGTTCTGGTGTCTTTATTGTTTCTTTAGGTTTATGGCAAGTTTAGAGACAGCAGAAAAAAGAGGTCCTAAAATTATTTTTGAGGACTGGAGAGAAATAAAGGTAGTAAGTAACATGTAAAGATGACTGACAACAAATTCAGTTACCATGTAGAAATAATTTAGGGGGGGGAAGCAAAGCAGGTACAAAAAGGTGCTTTTGCTAAGAAAAGAGATAACAGGAACTAACTGCTAGTTAAACACAGAGAAATTAGGAGTAAAATAAAAATTTTTAGCCATAAGACTGTGCGTAGGGAAGCTCTAGATTCCCTGTCTTTTTGAACTGTTCAAGGCAAGACTGAATTTCCTTTTTTGTGGATGGTTGACATTACTTATTTGAGTCAATACAGGAGTGATATTACAGGGGTTTTCTTATAAAAAGATCTGAAAAGATGAATTTATATTCGGAACCTTAATATGAAAATGTACTTCACTCTTCCTCTGTTTAAAAAAAATAAAATTATCCCAGTTAACACTCAACATCACCATAATATTTTTATACAGTTAATTGGCCTACTTTAGAGTGTTTTGTATAATTTTAGGAGGCTGATATGGAAGAGTTCACTGAAAAAAATTGAAATGTTGAAGTTTTTTGCATATCCCTGAGCTTGAAAAGGGCCTGTGTTCTCTTTGCTTCCTTGAAGTGGCTCCTGTATTGGGAAGCAGTTTCTTAAACTTCAGCTCACCTCTGAGTATCCTGGGTGAGATTTGAGAAACATCAGATTCATTCACCACCACTTAACTAGAGTCTATCTCAGATTGTTAGTCTTGGCTTACCCTCCAATAACTATTAAAAACTCAGTCAGCCATCAAACTCTTATTCTCCTAATTAGTGTTTTGGATTCTACTCATCCTCTTTTCCTTTCAACTTCCAGCAAATTTGGCATTTGTGTCCAGCACTGGTTCATAGCCTTAGGAATAAATCCTTCTATGCGTGGAACTTCCCTATTGCCTAATTTTCTCCCCCTGATGGGGAAAGAATCGCCTCCAAACTAAGGTGCTAATTATATCATTGGCTCTGTGATACAGCTGCTGACTTCACTTACTCTTCTTAATAACTAGCACTAACTAATGACTTGGCTGCTATTAAGCTCTGGCTGACATTAACTGGCAAACTCAGTGAAATGGCTCCACATGCCCACAGCTATCTAAACCCCCCTCTCATCTTCAAACTAGATTATATTTTTATCGTCAGAAAGAAGTTTCATGTAATGATGTTTACTTTTCTTGCAGATGTCAGTGAAAGGGCTGAAGGATTTCATCCCTGCTGCATCATGGTTTCATTTACTCTTTAGAAAAAATACACTTTGGGGATATAATCTAGTAGCTTTTTCCAGAAGCACTAAGCTAGCTTGTATATCGCTTCAGAGATAGGTTTGGGGTTCCCTCCCTCCCCATTTCTTTTGGGGTTCTGTGCTTGTGGTATGTCAAGGAATTAGTTTTTAGGCAAATTAATCTTCAACATGAGGAGGTGGGAAGTTAATTCTCACTCATTCCTTGTTTCTGTATGACTATCTAATTATTCATGAATGTTGTAGGGGTTGTGTTCTAGAGAGGCAACTCAGCATGGGGTTAAGCAGTGCCCCAACAGACAAAAAAGGGTAAAAAATTTACATATTTGATGGGCATACAGCTGCTTTGAGGTTGTCATTCTCCAATTTTCATTTCTGTCCTGTTGGTATTGTAAATTATTAATCAAACAATGATTACCCATACAATCCTCTGAATTTCTAAAGAGCTTTGTTAATATGAACTAAGACACCTGTCATGTGCTCAAGAGAAGTTCCTGGAGCCAAATTTTCCCTTGCATTACGCTTATACAACTTGCTTACGAATCAACGAGTTTGGCATGTGGGAAGAAGCATAATTTTGCTGTGAATTAAATAGAACTAGGAAAGACTTGTGATACAGGTTGGGATAAGGCCTTTTAAGAACAGAGGAAGAAATGCTGGCTTGGGTGGTCATAAAGAATCTGTACAATGTAGAAAAAAAGTGAAAAGAAAATTCTGCAGGCACCATGGTTTAAAGGACAAAACTGAAAATGGATAAAAATAATAAGGAAAGAAGTTAAATAAAAGTCTTGGGAAAAGCAAGGAGGTATAGAGATGCGGAAGAAATAAAATAAATGAGGCAAAAAATTTGTAAAGTCTTATGAGAGTACAATTGAATTTCAGGGATATCTAATACAAGAAGTAACATTCGTGGAGGATAAGTGACGTCATTAGATCACGAAAAAAGGAAGATAGGCTCAGCTGCAATGTCTGAAGGCTCTCTGGAAAGAAGGAAGATGAAGCCAGACAGGTAGGATTGGGAAAGGTTTGCATTATTTTATCTTTTTCATTTGCAGTTGCTAGAGCTGTATTTGATCTGCAAGGAGTAAAGATGGTCAAATGTGTTCAGTGACTGGCAGACATAAGGCTTCCAACTCAGGTTCAATATTTACAGTCAGAATGGGGAGGGGAGAAACGCTTCAATATAAAATAACCTTTCCCCCAAAGGTAAATGTAAAATAACCTTACTAATTTGGGCAAAAACGTGGGATGTCTTTGGTTTCTTTGAACTTTTCCAGGGGAACTTTTTACTTTTCTAAAACCAAAATGTATTGTTTTAATTTTGTTCCACTTCAACCTTGGAGTTTTTCAAGACTGAAAGAGCAAATGTAAAAAATGTTTTCTCCTCTCTTCTTCCCTTTTGACCTTTTTAGAGAAGAAAAGGAAACTGTGGCCAGTGTTGAGACCAAAAGAGATGAGATGTATAAGAAAGAGACACCCAGGTTAGCAAAAGGGATCTAAAACTCAAAAGCCAGCTTTTATCTGAATGCAAACCAGAACAGAGCAACATTTGAAACAGAGAAAACTCAGCAAGACAGATTAAAATGACAGATCTCTCACCTTTCCGCTATTTTTGTGCAGGACCCTTGAGGTCTTTCTCAGTCCAACAAATTTCAGTGCATTTCTTGTTTGCAAGTTCTACTTTATGTCCCTCTGGGACACGGCGGTTTCTTCTTTCCATCGCTTCTAAAGCTTGACTCTGCATCTGCTCCCTACCAAGATCAACAGACTTGTGTTGCAGGTTTCTTGTTTTCTGCCTGGTTTTCCCACCTTGTACTCCAGAATAGGCTTTTCCTCATTGATTTCTGCACTTTCAGTTGCTTTACAAGATGTAACAACAACTGTTCGTGCCAGAGGGTCATACCTTGGCCTGGGCCACCTAGATGTAAATACAAAGCTTTCTTCCCATCTGCCCCACTGCAGCCTTTTTAGCAGAACACAGCATACAAACCGAACAGATGCCATCCATCTTAGAAACATTTCCCCTCCCAATACCTGCTCCGTCCCACCCTCACTTTTTACACCATTATGAGACAAATACTTGTAATATTTTGTTAAAAAAAAAAAAAAAAAGAAAAAGGACAACATTAATACA